>PVJO010002521.1:0-142001 GCA_004026905.1 Hystrix cristata | reverse complement strand
GAATCAGTATTTCTCTGTATTAATTGAACTTAACAAAAATATTTATATCCTTCAATTTTACTCAAAGAATCCCACTGATTCCCATTCTCTCTTATGTTGCCATAATTTGGAATTTTAGTTCTACTTATTATTATATTTTTTCAGTACTCGGGATTGAACCCAGGACTTCGTATGAGCTAGGCAAGCACTTACCACTGAAAATCTTCAGCCCTCTACATATTATTCTCAAAATTGCTATCATTTTTGTTTTAAAGGGTCAATACTTATTTAGAATTAATACAATTTAGTGGGTTTTTTGTTCACCATTGCTTCCAGGGGATTTTTATTGATATATTATTTGGGCTGGTATAATTATATCAAAGAGTTACTGTAGGTAATAAACTTTCCCAGGTGTTTTTGCTTCATACTTAAATGGTACTTTGGTTAGATAAAATTATATGTTTAACACTTTTTTTCCCTCCTTTGATTTCATTTGTATATGATCAGGAAGAGTCTGTAGACCTTTTTCTTTTTTGTCCCCCAAACATTCAGTATATAGAGCCTTTATTTTTGGTTTTCTGAAATATTAATATTATATAACATCTATGTGTGGGTTTTCATTTTAATTTTTCTTGCAAGCAATCAGTTGGTCCTTAAATTGTGGCTAAACTAATGTATATATTATCCTCCTTCCATTTTCTTGAATGTTTCTTTTAGTAACTCCAATTAGATGGATAATTGTATACTTGGGTCTGCTTACGTAATTCTTAACTTTTATTTTATGTGCTCACTTTGGCATCACATATACTAAAATGTTAACTTTTATTTTATACTTTACATGCCTTCGTTACTTTTTAATTGCATTCCTGAAGGTTTTTGTTTAATGTTACAGTTTAACATTATTTTCTTTGTGTGCTTTTTGTTTTGTCTTACATATTCAACGTTCTATTAAAAACATCAACATTTTAATAGCCATACTTTGAAACTGATTATTTTCTATGGATTTAATATCTTCTCGATACAAGGTGTGACCATAAAACACAGTCAATATTTACATTAAAAATGTATTACAGTAAAGGTCATGCTCCTCTCCTCCAGATAGTTCCCCTCGTCTTGAACACACTTGTCCCGTGGCTCTTTTCACTTCCTGAGATAGTTCCGGAAGTCCTTTTTCAGGAGTGTCTTTAGTTACCGTGTCATGGCTGCTTCAGTGTCCTGAATGGAATCAAAATGTTCACCTTTCGTAGTCATTTTGATTTTGGAGACCAGCCAGAAGCATATGGTGTCAGATACAGTGAATAAGTTTGATGAGAACACACTGTAATTTTTTATGAGCTTGGCAGTAGCAGTCACTGTAGTTTTTACTACTCTCCAAAGGTAGCTTTTGAGGGGGTTAATGGCAATATGTCTTTTACTGTTAACAATTTAAAAAAAAATGTAAACATTCACCATGTATTTCGATCATACTTTGTATCTCTGTTATAATCGATATCATCCTATAGAGTTCTAACATCCTATTCTGGCTTCTTGATTCATTTTTGACTCTGAGGTGTAAGTGCTTTACTTCCAAAGACAAGGAACTCTGTTTTCTCTCCTTTTTGGTAGTATAGATGGTCCTCCAGTATGAAGTGATCCCCGAGAGTTCGTCCCATGGGCTGTTTGTTCTGCGTGCCCGGGAGCCAGTGTGGAGATGGGCAGGAGTGTGACTGGAGCTGTGTTCCAGCCAGTCTTGAAGAGGGGGAAGGGGGTGCTGCTGGATGAGCCCACACAGGTGGCCTCTGCTGGGGAGGGTTGTCTCATTCTTGGAAGCTTGGGGCCTTGTTTCTCTGACCTGAGCCTTCACTCCTGGTCTCTCGGCTGGAAGACAGCCCTGTCGCTGCTCTTACGCTGCTAGAGGAGAGACAGTCTGAACTTGCTCTGTGTTCCTGCTACTGTCCTTTAACAATGATACTGTCTGTTCGAGCCTCCCTCTTTTCCTTAGTGTCTGTTCCCAACATTTTCACCAGTGCTGACCTATCGTTCTGAGCTGTGGTTTCAGATCTTCATTTTTATACCACCTGCTTTCCGCCTTCTATTGTCTTCTCACAGAATGTGAACCTTCAAGCTTGATATGTTTTCCAAATTTTATGGATTAAAAAATTCTTTCTAAAATTTTAATGGTTAGGCACTCTGCATGGTGGCATGTGGCTGTAATCCCAGGAATTGGGAGGCTGAGGCAGGAGGATCGCCTCAGCTACATAGTGAGTTCAAGGCAGGCCTGAAATACATAGCAAGAGCCTATCTCAAACAACCAACTGACAAATAAAATTTTAGTGGTTTGCAGTAGAAAGAGAAGACTATAGTCTATTTCCATTCTGCCACCTTGAAGTAGAAACCAGAGTGTAACCTGCAATACTTGGGAGAAAGTTATGAAAATGAGATTAGCTGGCCAGTTTACAGAACTACCATTTGTGGCTGCGTGTGTGTGGTGTCCATCGTCCGAGGCAGTGCTGGAAAGGAGAGTGAGAGCTGACACCAAGCTCCTTTCCTCATCAGGCTGTGTGTCTGGGCAGAGGGCAGCAAGCGCCAGGCAGGAGGGACCTCTTTTTCTGTTCTACGCGTAGATGTCCTAGGGGCTGGCTATGGCCTTAATCATTTGAACTTTAAATTATATTATGTGTGATGATGGCTCCACAGGTGTATACTTACTAGAACTCATCAAAGTATTCACATTAAAAAATACATATAAATATATAGCTTGTTGTACATCAATTGTACTTCAAAAAAGTTGAAAAATAAAATGAAAAAAGCAAAAGAAGGCATTGCAGTATACAAGTAGCGAAGTACGTAAAATGCGATGTTGAAATTAGAAGATGAACTCTGAAAGTTTCATATTTTATAAATCGCTTGAGATCATGTGAAAGGTTTACCTCAGCTGACAAAATAACAATAATTCCGAGAGAAGACACCTTTGTGAACCAAAGAAAGAAGAGTTAACAGGAGGCAGTAGCTGCTGTTTATCCTCTTTCCTTCTTCTTCTTCTTCTTTTTTTTTTTTTGTTCTGTTTTTGGTGCTGGGGATCGAACTCAGGACCTTCCACTTGCTAGGCAATATCCTCTTTTCTGAGAGAAAAAGTGATATGGAGAGTGAAGAACTGGCTTTGAGAGTCTCCGGGAAAGCGCTGCGTGGAGGAGGCCAGATGGGCTAGAGTTGTGCCGCGAAGTCCAAGAGTCACTAGCCATCATGGCTATTTCAATTGAAATTAATGAACATTGAATAGAAATTCAGTTCTTCAGTCATGCTAGTTACATCCGGGTGCTCTGTAGCTCCACCCGCCCGGTGGCCACTGTGCAGGACTGCACCGAGAGAGACCATTTCTATCATCACAGAGTGCCGACCTACACGGTCTCTAACTTAGGTCCTTTCCATAGCTATCTCTGTAGATTGCCACATCAAATGCGACCTCCAAATTCTAGTTGTCAGAGTCTCTCAGGAAGGTGGCATATGGATGCAGACTGAATACAAAATAGGTTCTGGGTAATTGGTAAAATCCCCGAAGAATGGACGCATGAACGGTGCACAATGGTGAACTCTCAGTATTTGGTAAGCAGCTGCATTCACTCATCCATTGATTAATTTGACAAATATTTATCGAGTGCCTACCATATGCCAGGTACTGCTTAGACACTCAGGATTTATCAGTAAAAAGACAGCGATTACTCCTTTGTGGAACTTACATGCTGGGGGTGAGGGGCATTGTAAACTATAAGCATAAATAAATGATGTCACAAGTTTTACGGTGATAATAAAAAGTAAAGCAAGGCAAGAGGAACCAAGGGTGTTGGGTACGGATAGGGGAATAAGGATTGTAATTTTAAATAAGGTGGTCGTAATACACCTCACAGAGAGGGTGACACCTCAGTAAAACTTGAGAGAAGCAGGGAATGAGCCACGTGAACGTCAGGGCAAAGAGTGATCCAGATAGAGGAGCAGCCTGGTTAGGCCTAAGCAGGGCAAGGCTGCGTGTGGTAAGAAATGGATCTGAGTCGGCAAAGCGGGCAGGGAGCTGTAGGAGAGAAGATGGGCAGGTCGAGAAGTCTTGAAGGCCGTCACAAGGTTTTTGTCCTTTATCAGAAAGAACTAGGGCAGAGAAGAAACATAATCTGACTTAGGTTTTTGAAGACAGTTGTTGCTTCTAGGTCAGGAAGACAGTATGGTGCAACAAGGGCAGAAACAAGCCAGACAGCCAGTTGGAGGCCATTGCAGGATCAGGGTAGAAGGTGCGGGTGGAAGGTCTGGGGTGGTGGCAGTGCAGTGGTGGAAGAGGGTTGGATCTAGATGTGTTTTCTAAGAACAACTGTATGATTTCTGCATGAGTTGGAAGTGCATGTGGAGAAAGGGAACAGTTGAGCTACAGCCTGGCAGCTAGAGGAACGGGGTCACCCTGCTGGAGGTGCGGAAAGCTATGGGAGGAGCAGTTCCAGGGTAAGGCAGAGGCTGAGCAAGTTGAGTTTGGGGTGTCTGCTACACACAGAAGTGGAGAAATGAAATAGCCTGCTGAATATTCACGTGTAGATTTGGGAGAGGAAGACAGGGTGGAAGTGGTGTTATTGGTAGGCAAGCAGACATTTTCTCTGCTAATGAACGGCAAGTTTTTGTACATCAGAGAACGCGAATCAGCTGGCCGTGAAGTGGGATAAAAATATCATCATTTTGTTCTTAGTAGGACCTAGGCAACCTGTGCATAAATGTTGGTTTGCAAACCTTCAAAAAACCTTCAGGCATTAGTTTTAGCTTTTAAAAAGGAAATGTTTCCCGCAGTCATGGATATTTAGTGTACAAACTTTTTCTGACTTTTTGTTAATATGAAGGCTGTGTTTGGACGGATACCTGCTGGTATTATTTTCTTCCCAGCCATAACTGTAATATTTTTAGCAGTTAACTACAAACTACTGCATTTTAAATATATTTTATTTAGCACTTCTTTTTAGTCATAGGAAAGAAATTCTGGGTGCTAATTTGAAAGAATGAAATCATAAAAAGCAAGTACTTGAGGAACAGGCCTCTGTCTCATAAAAATAAGTTAATCAAAATTGTGGAGCTTTATATTCTTAAAAGGATGGCATCGGGGGTCTAATGTCTTGGATTCTTCAGGCCAGATGTGGAACAGTCTAATATCTGTGCCAGCCTGACCTCTGTGAAGCATAATATTTCCGCTTAAATATTTAGACATCATGATAGTTTTCCATGGTTTTAATTCATAAAATACGAGTTTTTTCGAAGCCACAGAATCACAGCAATTTTTTTAACTGTCCTTGCTTTTCCTACCTTGCTTTTGACTCCTGTTAACTCCTACTGTAAACAGTTCAGCTGGTGCCTTCTTTCAGACACATGAGCGTTTACGTGCATCTCTGAATAAGAAAATAACGTGATATGGGAAAGTTTACGATGTGGGAGTTCGGGTCGTGAAATCTAAGGAAATTAATATGAATAAGATAGAGTAACATCAGGTAGCTTATGGTAGGTTGAATGACACTGTTTTCATAAGGCTTTTACAGATTTCTCCCTGTTAGAACTCTTGGTTGTTTTCTAGGTAAAATACATTATATTGATCTGTGTTATGTGGAAAACCCTTATTTTATGATTCCCAGAAGGCCGTTTCAGAGAAATCACGTGAGTTAACATGGGAAACTCATTCTGTCTGTTTATTTTTAGCTGATTTGATGTCTTAACTGAGTAATTCAAAACTGTCTATTTATGCAAAAGAAAAGATATTTTGCTATGTTTACACTGGAACATGATTAACTAGTTATTTTTTTCTCTTTAGTCTCACCCTGCCACACATACAGCCCCACACTCACCCCCTTATACACACCCACACACTGTGATTGATTAAATTAGAATAGAACGAGATAATTAAAATATTTCAGGACTAAGTTGTTTTTCTGTGTGTTGAATGCTGAGTGCAGCAAAGTGTCTCTGTTCCTGTTTTTATGAAATTATAATTTAGGGGGAGAAAGAACATGTACGGGACACAGTCTGAGCTTGAGTTGTGCCCCCAAGCAGCAACTTGCAGGTATCATATGCCCTGGGACACGACCCTGGACGCAGACTCTTCAGCCCTGACTATAAGACCCTTTGCTTATAGGCATGTCTTCTCACCAGTCAATTTTGTTTACTCTCTGCCAAGAGCCAAACATTTCAACTTCACATTTTTCGCTTACAGTTTTCTCATTTTTTATTAGAATACAACTGTGAAGATGTTAGGTGTAGTTGAAGTCATGTGACAGTGAAAAATAAATATCTGAGTAGCCACGGACTTTGACTCCGCCCCGTCCTCTCCCTTGGACTCTCCCATCTCCATCTCCATTGCTCTTGGGCTGCCATGGTCCTGGCGGAGACCAGGAAGAGAAATGGAGAGGCTGGAAAGTGACCTCTTTGGGGGCAGCTGGTATAGAATGATCTCTCTTGCACCCCAGAGAGCTGTGAGGTCACAGGGGAGTAACGGACTGGGTTATGAGCTTAGCTTGAATTTAAGAATTTTTTAAAATTTAGAGTGAGGGAGAAAGGGGATTTTTTTGAAACAGTTGCTATGTGTAGCTATTTCTCTCCTTTATCTGTATATGTATTTCTATACCTATATGCATAGATATGTGATTTAATTGATAAGATTTAGTAAGGTATAGTCTTGCTTTTTATCACAGTTATGAATGCACATTAATTTTACAAATTAATGGGGTTTACTCTGATAGTCTCATACATTCATTTATCACAATTTGTTCATATCCACCCCTTCTTCTTACCTCTCTAACCTCTTTCTTTCCCTGTCTTCTAGCTTCCATTTCCTACTCTAATAGTCCCTCTTCTACTTTCAGGTCATCCATTTACACAACATTTAAAAATATTTTTTAGTTTCCACAGATGAGAAAAAAACATACAACACTTGTGTTTCTGAGACCGGTTGGTTTTGCTTAGCATGATGTCCTCAGGTTCCATCTATTTTCCTGCAAATGACAGGATTTCATTCTTCTTAATGGCTGATTAATACTCTGTTACTTACTTACAATCGCATTTTCTGTGTTCATTAATCTGTGGCTGGGCATCTAGGCTGATTCCATATCTTGGTTACTGTGAATAGCGCTGCAATAGATATGAGTGTGCAAGTCTGTCTTTTGTATGATGACTTCATTTCCTCTGGATGTATGTATATACCCAGGAGTGGGATAGCAGGATCATGTGCTACTTCTATTTTTAGCTTTTTGAGGAAATTCCATATTGGCTGTACTAGTTTGCATTCACACCAACAGTGTATAAAGGTTTCTTTCTCTCCACATCCTTGTTAGCATTTTTTTTTTTTTTTTGGTAATACTCATTCTGGCTAGGGTCTTCAGGGTAGTTTTGGTTTGCTTTTCCTTAATGGCAAATGATGTTAAGCACTTTTTCATATATTTATTGTCCGTTTGTACTTCCTATTTTGAGAAGTGTTTGCTTAGGTCAGTTGCACATTTTGACTGGATTACTTGTTCTTTTGTTGTTGAGTGTTTTGAGTTCTATATATATTCTGGATATTAACCTTCCATCAGATGAGTAACTGGCAAAGATTTTCTCCCATTCATTTTCTCACTACACTTCAGGTCCCCAGCTCTAAGTTTGCCGTGACGTGGCAGTCAGGAAAAACTCCTCAACTGATTCTCTACTTTGAGAATAATGGGCTTAGTTTTTCTCTTTACTCTCTGAAGACTTAGAAACATATTAATTATGTTATGTTGAGTGAAAAAATACCTACAGTCCCACTTGAAATGTATATGTAAACATACTTTTGGGCAAAGGAAAGATTCTATGTCCAAGTCAATGAATATTCTTCTGTGCTATCATGAGAGGCAGTAAAACAATAGAATCTGAACCCGACTTGCTTGAGCTCAAATTCTAGCAGATCCATATTTCACAAGGTATTTAACTTCTCTGTGCTTCAAATGCCTCATTTGAAAAATGTATATGGGAATGATAGCATTTTATAGAGCAGACTGTTATGCTAGACAACGAGATCAATAGCTAGCACACAGTAGGGCTATGTGTGTTAGCTACAGTTATTATTACATATTTTTGTGGACTGACGATCTCTATATGTCATATTTTAAAAGTAGGAGAGACCAGATTTCTTAGAATCAGATTTGATGAGACGATTTGTTCAAAAGTGAAAGGTCAGATGGAAAGAGAGGTTCATGGGGGTTATTACCGTAAACTCCATAGGAGTTATGTACTCAACATCTTGGCCACAGAAAAAGTTAGAAGTATTAAATATTTCTTCATAAGTCAGCTTGTTTGGGCCAGTTATATTTTTATCACTACTATGTCTTATCTCTCTTAAACAACTCATGTCCACCAAAGCAAAAAAAAACAAAAACAAAAAACTAGCAAGCATTCTAGTTCAGCAGATTCCTTTGGTAATACTCAGAAGAGCCCAGTCTGTTACAGGGTCTTTCGCCATATTGCATTGGCTTTTTTTCCAAAATGAGCTGCACAAAAACACACAGTCAGGACTGGGACTCATAGAAGAACTTCAGAAATAAAAGATGAAGTCCCATTCCCAACCTGAGGATTAAATCGAACCTCAGTGGGAAGTGAAAGTCATTTTCATGTTACTATTTCTGGCAATTATTTCTAAGACAGCTGAAATATCAAGGTTGTTCCTTTATAAACTATTTCTTGATTCTGAATTCTCGCCTTCAGAAATGATTTAATATCTAACACTATTCCTAGATGAAATTCAGCTATCTACTGTAGGACATGACAGATCCCCCCAACAGTATATTAATGTGTATAAAGTGACCCTAAGTCATGACAATGCTGTTGGAGTTGCAGGAAAGTGTCTTCCTCCCACCGTGCTACTCAATTCTGGGAAGATCATCTTCACCCTTCCTGCTCCCCGTGTACTTGCTGAGAGGTAGCAGTGATGTCCTGATGGCTTTAGTGAGCTCGGGAGTGCCTTACACTTCCCGTAAAAGGCTGCAGTTACACAGATCACACCAGGTACTTAATGTGCTCCAACCAAAGAACCCTAAGACCTGCGCCACCCTTCAGAGCTGGGCGGATTTGCTGCTGTTTTTAGGGAAAGAGCTGACAGCGGCAGGATTCTGGGGGCTCCTAGTCACGGGATCATTGCTACCTCTGTCGGCTGTGGTACAGTCTAAGTGCTTTCCCAAATAAAGTGGAAATTGGAGGCATCATCTAGTAGAATTGCCTTTCCCCAAGTCACATTTGATTTGAATTACATATGATAACTTACTCAAAGGGATTAATGTAAATAGTAGGGAAAGTGGGCTCCCAGGAAACACGTAAGTACCTTGAAAAATTCTGAAAATTATCTTGTAATTCTCTTGGGAACACAAAGTGTGCAGGCAAGCTAAATATTAAGGGACAGGAACTATTTGACAATTGGGAAGACTGTAGATGAAATGCATCCCAGTTAAATTGGTGGATTAAAAAAAAAAACCCAGCAAACTATGTGTCCATAGGGAATGCAGACATTAATGTAAACGCCATGGCAAAATGGATGGTCCAAGAGGTTATTAAAAGCAGGCTGATTCCGAGATTTATTATACCAGGTCTAGGAAGGGCAGTGTTAGTGGCAAAGTCTTACTTCTTTTGAAAGGTATCTGATAACTGAATGATAGGGCAGAGAGGGCTGAGAAGGAGGTAAAAAACTCAGTATCTCTCTAGTAGGGTGCACCTTTTAAAATTCATTTTTATGTTTCATGTAAAAATTCTTTTAGTAGGATGAGTACTTCCTTAATTAGGTAATGTGATGAAAGCATTTTTTCCCATTTAGTTCAATCCTATCAGAAGTTCATATTAGTAACTAATAACACACAGAATGAATGTTTTAAAAATTGCATTAAAAAATTCAGCTCTTAAGTTAAGAAAGTATTTCAGTAACCGGTGGCAGGGAGTCATTGCTGACACTCACAGAAGAGAAGCAATAAAAATTGGTCTGTTAAAATAAAACTGAGCAGGATCAGAGACAGTGTATGGTGTCATTCGATTCTGAGGTCATCAGATGATCTTGGCCGGCTCTTCGCTGAGATGAGCTATGCTGCTTGCTTTGGGGCCTCCAGGCAAACCTTATGTGGCAAGAATTGACGTATGAATCCATTTTCAGTTCACCACTCCGTGTTATTTCACAGGCCTCCGACATTTGGCCACCCCCCAAACAATCTCAGTAGGTTTCATAATGCCTTCATTTTCCTTTTGTAATACTTAATAATTTCTTTGGGTGGTTTCTACTTGAGCAATTTCCCTGTATCCAAAAACAAGGATATCCTTAAAAAAGCAAAGCAAAAGACTCCAACAATGTATCTTTGTGAGTCAAAGAAAAAAAGTGAGAGGAGGAAGGAGTAGACATAATCAGAATTCATTTCTAGCCAGTGTTTTTCGCTCTTCCCTTCTTTCCTTTCCTAAAAATAAAAGTAGGGGTGAAGGAAAAGGTTTGGAAAAATATTTAAACAAACATTTTATCCCAAACCCTATACCTTCTTTCTCTCCAGAGGCCACCCAGAGGGTGCTTGACATCCTGTGCTGGAGAATTCTGAAGGAATCTACTCTTGGATGGCTTAAGTGTATCTGCTTTAGTAGGTTATGTTTCCGGGCCACACAGAAATGGAACCAGTTTTCTGGGTTTGTCTCCAAGTTGACCAATTTTGAAAGTAATTAGCTCCAAGCTTAGAGCAAGCCACTTTAACTCTCCCAGGCCGTCTGTTTATCTTTGATAAACAGAAGTGGGCAAGGCTGGGAGAGAGGGAGCTTAGTAGCATTGTGTGCTTAGCATGCATAAAGCCATAGAGTTCGATCTCCACCACCAAAAAGAAACGTATATGTGTGTACAGGGAGAAAATTACACATTCTCAAAGGTTGTTACAATGAAGATTTCTCAATTTCAATGTTACTGACAGTTTAGGCTGAATGATTTTGTGGGCTGCCGTAGGCATTGCAAGATGGTGAATGGCATTCCTGGTCTCTACTCATTGGATGCAGCAACATCTTCCCCAGTTCGGACACTTAGAGTTGCTAGATAGCACCAAATGTCCTCAAGGAATAGGTTGAAGGATAAAATAAAAGATACCCAGTTAAATTTGCATAGAAGATAAAGAATTAATAATTTTTTGTGTAAGTATTCTGGAAATATTTTAATGATGACATACTTATACTAAAAATGTATCTGGTCTTTAAAGTTTTGCATTCATAGAAATATATAGTCTAAAAAATAGGATGTAGCTGTCACACAATGACTATTCCTCTTAGTTACCGCTGTGCTGGGCCATTGATAAAACAGGTGACAATGAAAGCCAGAGTTTGTTAGAATTAGATACTTTAAAAACACACCGGTGTAGTAGACACTGTGGGGCAAGTTAGAACTTTGTTAAGCTCAATGTGAATGTCATGTGGAAATAGGAAAAAGGATGATTTTTTTTAAAATTTTGTTTGTTTGTTTGTTTTTGGTGCTGGGGATCGAACTCAGGGCCTTGTGCTTGGTAGGCAAACACTTTAACCACTGAGCTAAATCCCCAGCCCCAGAGGGATGATATTTACGGTACTACTCTGTCCTGATTTTAGGACTTTTATACTTGGAGGGCCATGACAGGAAGTGAAGAGATGGCGCCAGGTAGCTGACTCCCCCTTTCTCCTGCAGCTTTTGAGAATTTATATATGAAGGGTTCTGTGTGAACCATGCATGTGGAGAATTGGGTGATCAAATGAAATAAAAGTAATGAGTTCACACCTTTTTATCATGCCAAACTTGACATGCTACTTTTACAATGTGGGTCAGACTCGCCTGTTTAATTTAGGATCTGGCATTTTCTTCACAGGACTTCTTGTCTTCCTAACAGCAAGGCATTCGAAAACTTAGCATAAAAATGAGGGAATTTTGAGGATGTTGGACCTGGTAAAATATGCCAGTGATAAGTATAAGCCTGCAGTGATCATTGGTACTAAAGAACAACAAACACGGGCTGGGAATTAGCTCAGTGATTAGAGTGCTTGCCGTGCAAGCACAAGGCCCTGAGTTCAATCCCCGGCACCATAAAAAAAAAAAAAAAAGAACAACAAACACGAGTTTTTTTTATCACTGTTATCAATAAAGTTTTTTCCCCCCAATGCTTACTATAGGCTGAGCAGCATAAAATTGTTCCTTTCTTCTTGCAAGCACAAGGCTCTGAGTTCGATCCCCTGCACCACTCCCCCAAAAGTTGTTCCTTTCTTTCGCAAACGTTCTTATCTTTTAGAAAAAGAACACAGGCAAACAGGGAAAAAGTGGCAAAGAAAATGTCAGGTAAAGAATGAATTTTTCCAAATTAAGAATGTCTTTGGGACATAGTTATATTTAAAACTTATTTGTTCTTCATCTGAGATTTAGAATTAACCAAGCATCTTGTATGATATGGCAAGTAAGTATATGCTAAAATATACACTACTGGTAGATGTTGAAAGATTATTCACACATTTAATGTTGTAGGAGTCTCCAGGATGTTCTGTTTCTGGTGCAGGGTGTCTCAAGCTCAGCAGTATTCACATCTTGGGCTGGATACATCTTTCCCGTGGGGGGCTGTTCTGTGCATTGTAGGATGTAAGCAGCATCTCTGGCTTCTACCCTTAGAGGCCATACTGACTCCTACCTCTTTGTGGCACTCAGAAATGTTTCCAGACGTTGCCAGCTGTCCCCACAGGAGGGAAATCTCAGTGCTTGAGAACTCCTTGTCTAGCAGGAGACTTCCGAAAAGAGTTTCCGTTTGAACAGAGCCGGGAAGGGCAGGTGAGATTTCCAAAGAAAGATGGCGGAGAGCACTTTGGCTGAAGGAAATGGCACCGATAGAAAAGTGCCAGGTAAGATTAAGACAGCAATGGCGAACCTGTTAGAGCTCTCAGTGATGAGGAGCAGCCGGCTGCGGGATGCGCACCATGGGTTCGCCACCGCGGGGTTAGGGCGTGGTGGGCAGATGAGTTTAATGATACTGTTATTGTTCACACAGGCAACAGAAGGATTATAAGGTTCTTTAAGAAACAGAGCACATTTTACGATTTGGCCTATGTGCACAGTCGTGTGCCTCATAACATTTCGGTCATCTCTGCAATCATGATGGTCCCACAGGATTTTAACAGAGCTGAAACATTGCTCAGTGGTGTCCTAGCGCAATGTAGTAGCTCGACACATTGCTCACCTCTGCTGGTGTAAAGAGGCCTACCGCACTGCCAGTTGTATAAAAGCACAACACATACAATTATATACAGTATATACGGTCGTACTTGATAACAAGTGTCTGCTATTGATTTCTTTGCTATACAATTTATCATTATTTTAGAGTATACTCCTACTTATAAAACGTTAACTGCTTAACAATCTACCATGTTCTACTTGTAGGGGTCTCAGATATCTCGTGTTTTCTGTGTCTTTTTATGGTATCAAAGAGTTTAATTGACGGACCATCGAGGTGGGTGTGACTATGCTCTAATGTTAGCCCAGTGAAGAAATTGCCTAAGAACACATTTCTCAGGACGTAGCTCTGTTGTTCAGTGATGCACAACTGTGCCGTCTTGACCTTAGTGAATGTTCTGTCATTAATAGTCGATATGATTGGCAGGTAAGTGTGTCAAGATGAGAAAGCTCTTCTGGTGGGCCACTGAGAACCCTTGAAGGTTTGTGGTGCGAGGGAATGACATATCATGAGAAAGTTGAGCTGTTCTGAGGCCAGTTTTCTTATCGATGTGATAAAGGAATTGGAATAGGGAATAGTAATAGCAGCCACCTTTAAAAAAATCTTTTTGCTTCGCAATTTACGAAGTCCTTGGCCTGTATTTTGTAATTTGGTTGTCCCACCATCCAATATCAGTTGCATAAAACCTTTAAAAATTACTTTTCTTCCCAACTAGCACTACTGCTTGGGCCTTGCAGTGAAAAATGAGCTTTCATACATTTCATGCTATGAAAAAAGAAAAAAGAAACCTCTACAATTCTGTTTTTTTCACCCCTTACAATGTGATGTCATCATTACATTAGGCCGGGGTGGTTGTTCACCTCATGGTAAAGACACCCTTGAGTGGCAGTCTGTCCCTGATGGGGGCCGGGGCGGGGGCAGCGTTGGAGCCCGGGCTCTTTTCTGTGTCTGGAATCTGGCTTGCAAGCATTTCCTTTTGCCTCTTCAGATGAATAAGTGGCACTGTACGAGTGTTAAAAGAGCTGTCTGTCACTTCGATTTGGCATTGTCCCCTCCACAATCTCTTGAAAGTCTGTTTGTGGTGCCAGAGGATTAGTCTTTGACCACTCTGTTCTTTCCATTCCCAAAGAAGCCAGACAGACTTTTTTGAAATGCTTCCCCACTCCTGTCCACCCCAGGTACTTTTTCTATTTACTGCAGCGTCTGATCTGCTCCTGTAGGGAAGCACATATTTCTGACCATCGTGAGGTAATGCACAGGTCTTCTCCCCTCCACTCCAAACAAACGTCCCTTGTTCTCTGGGGTTCTCAATGCCTAAGTGATGTAAGGACTGAGATGAGAAGAAATTAGTTGATCCAACAAAAAGGAAGGAGTGACTAGGAGAAAACTCAACTATGGCTCAAGATAGCTTCTGCTAATTAAAAACAGTGGCAAGCAAAAGACTGTCAGCGTGTTCTAGATCTGATCCTCAAGAAACGAGTCTACTGTAGAAATGTTTGGATTTGAAATTGAGAGTTGTAATAACACCACCTTCAAAAATCTCTTTGTTTCAGAATTTACAAAGCACTTTTCATGCATTTTCTAGTAAGAAAAGACATTGCGCTTCATGGAATCCAAATGAACTTCTTGAGTTGAGTCCATAGTTTTCGTTAGGAGTAGTCCAACAGTTGTTCTTCGTTATTACTGTTTATGGTGGATAGAATGGCTCCCTAGAATATGTTATGTCATAGGACATAAGAGACTTTACAGATGTGATTAAGGTTATGAACCTAAAATGAGAAGATTATTCAGTGTCATCTAAGAGGGTCTGATCTAATCCAATACATCCTTAAAAGCAAAGAATTTCCTATATCTCAAGGCCAGGGGCATGTGGCAGAAGAAGTCAGAGAGATCCTAATTGTGAGAAAGATTCAGTGTCCTGTTGCTAGTGTCGAGATGTAGGGGTCCACTACTGGGGATCCAGGAAGGCTTCGGGGAGGAAAGGGCCTCCCAGTAGGCAAACAGTGACCTAGTCTTGCAGCTACAAGGAGCTGACTTCTGCTAACAACCCGAAGGAGACTGGGTACTGATCTTTTCCCACAGCACCCCCTAACCCAAAGAACACAGACCTGCGACGCCTGGAGTTCATCCTGCGAAACTCTGAACAGACTCACACTCCCCGGGACTTCTGACTTGCAGAGATTGTGAGATAAAAAGTGGATGTTGTTTTAAGCCATGAAATTTATGGTAATTTGTCATGGCTGCAACAGAAACTAGTACAGTATTTGTCATTGTTTCTGTCTTCATTACTGTCACCACCATTGAGATAATTTATTATGGATTTGCATCACACATGACATGACACCAAGTGTCAGTCTCTGCTACTAGACTTTAAACCGTCAATGACATGGATTTATTTTTCTTTCTTTTTAAAATTTTACTTATATATCCCTGTGTATCTCAGACAGTGGCTAGCACATACTATGTACTTGATACATATTTCCTGAGTGACTGAATAGAGCTACAAAGAATTTTCAGCATTATCCCTTTCCCTAGTGGAGACCAGAACTTCAGTTGGGGCATCAAAATATCAATGTAAAAAGGAACTTCCAAAACAAGACAAAATAATTTAAGTGTCAATGAGAGTTATAGACAATACATGCTTCAGATTTGTAGGGGGATACAGTTTATAGTGAGCTGGAGTGGAGATACACTTCATGGAGGTCACAGGCTTTCAGGTGAGAAGATGACAACTATGGAAGCAAAGCAAAGGGCAGAAGACAAAAGAAAGAGAGACAATAGCCCCCCAAAACTCTGTACAGGGTCATCCCAATTGACCAGCTGGGCGCGCACTACACTTGGCTTGAGTGTGGTGGCTGAGACATTAGCACCTCTTGCCCTTGTGAGAATTATAAGGCACACTTTTGTAGTACGTAACATTTACCAGGGTTAAACTCACCAGTACTTTCATTCTTCTGCCTCTTTCTCTCATAAAAATATGACACCTTCATATCTAAAGGGCATCATATCTTACTGTTTAAAAATAAAGTTTAGTGCAAGAGCAATACATGTTAACTATAGATGTCTGGGAAAAATAAAAAAAGATAAGGAAAAAGGTATACACACTTCACTACCCATAAATAACCACTGAATAGTTTATTTTCCAAGTTTGACTTTCTCAATAATTTAGATACTATGTTAACAAAAGTAGCATCATATCAATGATATAGTTTTATATCTAATGTTTACTTCCTGCACAAGTTTCCAACAAATGAATAAGCCATAACTTATTTAATGGTCCCTTTATGACTGGTCATCTGAATTGTTTCCAATGTGGTAGAATTTGGAATTCCAATATTGTAATTAAGATTTTAGTAAAATTGCTTGTCAATAAATTTCTTATTACATTTCTTGTATCTGAAGGATAAAGTCCCAGGAGATCTGATTATTTGATGCAAATTTTTTTAACCCCCCCACTTCTTTTTGGGTGCTGGGGATCCAACCCAGGGCCTTGCACTTGCTAGGTAAGTGCTCTGCCACTTGAGCTAAATCCCCAACACTTGATCCAAATTTTTAAGGCTATTGTGTATAGTTTGTCAGGTTATTTTTGCAGAAAGAAAAGGAGGGACTTTTTAAATAAAATATATCATACAATTGACATTTCTGTGAGTTGTGTACACAGTGCTTATCTCACCATACCCTTTTCCAGCATTTAGTTTTGAAACACTTTGTTAGTGATATTTTATTGTTGTTTTACTGGAAATTTTACTGATTTTTCTAAATTCACTTTTGTACACGTATGAGGTTAAATATAGTAGTTCCATGTTAGAGTAGAAATTTATCTTTGTGAGTCACCTATTAGTATCCTTTGCTTATTTTTCTGTATTAGTGTTTTATACTGATTATAAGACCAAATGTATAGTATTATTAAGTATTGATATTTTGATTATTATATTAATGATTAATCACCAGTATGTCAATGTTTATCAGTACATAGTACTTGCAAGTAAGAAACTGCTCCGTTTTGTAGCTTGCCTTTGGGTTTTGTTCGTAATGTTTTCCAGATCAACATTTCTGAGCAGTTTCTGAGCCTGCACATGTGGCTGGCGTTTGCGAAACTGTCCCAGAATCTGTGGTCCTCTCTCCCTGCCACTGCATTCTATCACTGATGCCCCAACATGGAATGAGTTTCTGCCACCATTTAGACTTATACCACCTCCAAAATGGTAAAAATTATTTATGTTACTTATATGAACTAATCCTTGACTTCAAGAGGTATTCTACAAATATTCTGTGGTAGTTCATTAAGCCCAATGATAAATTTTCTTTTAGAATAATCAGATATATCAACTTAGTACACAAAAATATGTGCATTTTAACCTAGAATAATAGTTTCTAAGTGGTTATTATATCATTCTGAGCAAAATCCCAAATTTCATTGATTGTTTTTGAGTGAGCCATGAACACTCATAACTAGAGATTAAATTAGATACAGTTGGGAGTAAATGTCTTAGACTTTTTGCCACAGCAATCAAATAAACATCATCGTTACTTTTCCAGTTTATTTTTTGCACTGTTCTACTCTTCAGTTTTCATCAACTTCGTGTTGAGTCGGACTACTTAGAATTATTTGGTTGTTCATTGGTGCTGGGGGGGCTTTCACATGTTTAGCACACACTCTCTTGCTCAGCTGTGCTCCCGGTTTTAGGCATTTATTTTAAGCAGATTTATTTGCTCTCTCATTTATCCAGTAGTAGCTGATAATCATGTCTTGTTTTAGAAGAATAGAGAGCAGAAACAAACATGTATTCTCATGAAGAGGACCTGGGATCTGTGAGCCGAAGCACCTTGGTGATGGGTTAAGGCTCCTGAGAATGTACTTGGGCTCAGCAGCCCAAAACTGCCATGATGAGTTAGTGCTATAAGAGGACACAAAATTCATGCAGGATGTTTTCTACCCAGACTGATGTAAGTTTAATTAATTTGAAAGTTAGAATACAAACAGAAATTCGAAACTTACTTAGTGTCTAATATGCTATCTTTGAAGCAAAAGTACAAAGACTTTCTCCCTCACATGCCATATGTGGAAGGTGTTACACTGTTTGCCGAGAGTCTCTCTCTGTGTAGGGATAGTTTGATATTATAATTATTTTTATTTTGTGTATTTGAAAAATGCCCATGAAGAAACCTGAGGAAATTCCCTTTCTTCTATATTGACACTTGGTTTGATTTCTTCAAGAGCTCAGTCTTTAAAGAGTAGGAAAATAGGCCCAACTTGCATTTGGAAGATGTGTAGGTGTGTTTAGGTGTTTAAACAGTTTTGTTTCTAAGATGAAGACTTGCTATGTGTAGCCTCATCTGTGTACATTTAGCTGAGAGGATGCTACAGAGATCAGGGACCACACTTGAAAAAACAAAGATCTTTACCAAGTTTCCTTTCTCAAAATACAATATACCTAAAATGCAAAAATAACTTCAGCTCCTTTTAATCCTCATTATTAGCTTTCAAAGTTCACTCTTTATGCCCTGGACAAATAGATGCCATTTTTCATTCTGTCCTGTAAATATTTAAAACAATTTCAGCTCAGAAAGTAAATGTCATACCTAAAAACCTACTTACACAGAGCACTAATCTTCTTTCCTCTTCAAATGGTCATTAGACTCTCAAACCCCCCACCCCCACAGTTTCCTTAGGTGACCTTGACATCATCCAAAGTTCCCCTGAGATCTGAAAACTCAGTTCTTGGCTCAAGTTAACATGTGTGATGAGCTACGGTTTTCATTGAAAATCCTTTCTTGCCAATTGAAATCCAAGGAAGAAGACAAATATATGTTGTAACTGATTTTCAGGGAATTAAGTCTTATTACCAGTGTTTCGTGAAGGAAAAGAAAATAATTCTTTAAAGGAAATCTAAAAAAGCTATCTTTAAAAATGTTTATAGCCATTTCTCAGCTACATTTAGACCTTATTTTTGCTGAAAATGTGTATAGGCTCTTGAAACACTCAAATTTATAGACTTCTTCATACCAATTTTGTGCCTTACCAATTTCTCTTTTGGTTTTGACGAAATACCTCCTCTGAATAACATGCTACTTTTGGGGAGAAATTGTCTGCTCCTGAGGTTTGGTGACTTCACTTGATATGACACCAATGTTAACTAGGGAAATGAACATCGAACATTTAAAAACTAAAGGAAAGGTGTTTTAAATCATTGGGCAGATTCTTGGCATCAGATTTTTAGAAGCAACCGGGGCTCAATTAGCCGGTCCAGGAAATGTGCCACATCGGGCATGAAGGCTGACTCCCCGAATTATAGAAGTGGTAGAATGTCGTGCACCAGTTTACCTTTGCTGGGAACATCATCCTTGGCTCAGATGCAATGAGAGATTCATCATCTTCCCGGGTGACTCTGGGGCAGAGCGAGGTTCAGTCTCCTTTTATTGCCAGGGAGAGATTGATGGTTATGGGAAGAAACTATGCAAAAGTTGGCAGTTCTAGCTTCCTTGAGCTTTCAGATTTGTCCAAGCGAAAGTCAAAGGGTGTGATCCCTGGGTAAACTAAATGTTTACCACAAAAGAAGCCACCATGGATGTGAAACCACGGAGGTGTGGAGTGCGTTAATGGGGAGCGTGCCATTGTGAAAGCCGCAGCCTGTGAACCACTGGGCCGTGCAGTTAGCTCATTGGAGTTTTGGGCCAAATATGCAAGAGGGAGATGTCACTGGGACGGGTTGTGGTTACATCGCAGAGTTTGGTTGGTAAGAAACACAGTTACAACACTGTAGAAAATTTGGGCTTCGCCTCGTTTAGTATAAAATGTTGTCATATTTTGTAATGATTGTGGCTGCAGACACTACCTCTCCATAGTGGTTAGCAGAGTCATGCCTTCAGCTGTGACGAGGAGAAGCTGAATAGTGAATAGAACAAGGGAGGGATTTGTTCTCATAAGAATCTGTGTCGACAGTTGTAGAAAATAAAAATTTTGTGATTTTTGAAAATCGGGTAATTGTAACTAAAAAAATTCTAAATTTTATCTCTGTAATCTGATGTCTGATTATATACTTTTTTTTTTTTTTTTTTGTGCTGGGGATAGAACTCAGGGCCTTGTGCTTGTGAGTCAAGCACTCTAACTGCTGAGCTAGATCCCCAGCCCTGATTATATATTTACAAATCAGTTCTCAAAGTGGTCTGTTGCACGGTTACTCTAAATTTTTTTTAAATTTTATTTTAATGGTCCATTTTAGATGTAGAGGTGATATTCTTTTTTTTTTTTTTTTTTAACTGGTGTCAGGGATCAAACTCAGGATCTTGTGCTTGCAAGGCAAGCACTCTAACCACTGAGCTAAATCCCCAACCTCAGCTCTCTAAATTTTACAACAAATATGCTGTGAATATTTGGAGAATTTCAAATCTGTGGGATTCAGCAAAATAACAATCTCACAAAGTTGGTGAGATCAGATAGTTTGTTGTTAGTAGATATCAAATACTAATAGGTAGACTGTCACAAAGAATACATGAAGAAAGAAAAAAGTATTAAAAAGAAAAATGTGGGGCTGGGGATTTAGCTCAGTGGTTAGACTGCTTGCCTCATAAGCACAAGGCCCTGAGTTCGATCCCCAGCACCACAAAAAGAAAAATGTGTAAAAATATATCGTTAAATGGTTGTAGTGGTAGCAGGAACAATCTTATGACTTTGCAGAATGGAATCTGTAAATATATAGAATATAGGAACTCAGTAGGCCCATTTATTCAATATTTAACAAATACGCAGTTGCCTATAATGTGCTAGGCACTGTACTGGGTGCTAGGAGCAAAGAAATTTAAGAACATAGTTTCTGTATTCTAGAAGCACACATACAGGCAAATAAACATGATAGCTGCCACAGTTCCGTGTGAACAACATCCACTGAGAACAAAGAAAGAAGCAGATACTTTTCCTAAGGAGACAGGGTGGGGAAAAAGCCACGCGTGAATGGAGATGTACAGGAAGAGCAGGGAGAAGAGCGAGAGGAGGAGAAAGGCACAGGTGCAGAAGTCGGGCACAGCTGGGCACGGTTCCAGCGGGGGGTTCTGTGTTTGGAAGAGCAGGATCTAGAGGGTGTGAGAGCTTGACGTGTCTGGGCATGGAGTTTATTTGGGGTAACAGCAAAGCATTTAAGAATATGGAGCAGAAGTTTAACACACAAGCACTTAAAAGACGGTGTTCTGAGAGCCCTGCTGGGTGTGTGTGGGGTCTGCGCTGGGGCAGAGCGGTGACCCCGGGGGCAGGCGCGGGGAGCGGAGGCTGGGTGTGTGACGGGCTACACAGACTTCACTGCGTCCCCTCTGGCAGTTCGGCTCCCAGCTTGTCTCAGCTTCCTGTACCATGGAAAGTCGGCAGACTACCCTTCAGGCCGATTCTCTTCAATCAGTTGCAAGTTTTGAGGTGACGTAGGTAACACTTACACCATTACATGTAAAAAGTCTCAATAAAAGAAACTCTAGAAGGACAGCAAATTATTTTGGTTTTCTGAAATTTTGTCCTGCGAAGTATTGTCATACACATTTTTTCTCTACAAATATACAAAGTAACAGCACATGCAAGTCAAATTTAACTTTAAAACACACCATTTAGAATGGGGACCAATCTATGCCAGTCATACACCAGAGCAAGTCCATTTAATAAAGCTGTGTAATTAAGAGGTGAAGGGTGTCACAGAGGAAACGAGCTAGTGGGTGACAAGTGGTGGTGTTCTGGAGTGCCGTCAAACAGCTGGGACCCCAACACAACCCTGGGGGAGTCCCGTGTGGGCTTCTTTGAATGAGAAGCAAGGTCTGCTTGCGCTCTCTGTTAATGTGGTTATTTGTGTTTAGCAAGAATAATCTGTGGTAGACTCTGCACACAGCAAGCACAATAAGTAGAATCAAAGCTGTCACCAGTCGAGTTAGCTGGTTCAACCAGAAGTGGAGAATATGAGAACCAGCAATGCTCAAGGAACATTGTTTTTCTTTGGCTGCATCTCCTTTAGGAATCCCTAACCTGTTTAGTATTTGCTGAGCAGAGTGTATCTGAAAATTAATGGTGAACAGTTGACTTTTTAATAGAACCAGTGTCGTATTTAGAATACTCAGCATGCTAATTTTGACTCAGATTCGATCGTAGAGTCATATCTGTCATGTTCACCATCGTTTGTCTTTAGTGTTACCACTACTACTTGTTAAGCATCTTCTACATGCAAGTGCTATGCTAAGTCATCCCTTATTATTTTGTAAATTACCAAAATATTTAAATCTTTCATAGAAATGAAAGAATATTGGTAGATTTTTTAATATGTTTTGAATTTTTTTTTTTTTTGGTGCTGAGACTTGAACTCAGGGCCTTGTATTTACAAGGCAAGCACTCTAACCACTGAGCAAAATCCCCAGTCCTTGAATATGTTTTTAAAAATTTTTTTTGTTTCCTTGATACATTCTACTGAAAATGAATTGATACTTACAATATTAATGTATTGGTATAAACATTTATACATATTTTCTCTCTGATTATTGTTTTAGTTTAATGATTTTATAAAGATCTTTAAACAGTCTATTTGGAGAATACAACTTCTAAAGAAAAAAGAAAATCTGTGGATTAACTTTTTCTTTTTTAACAGATATTTCAGGAGTAAAATAAAACCTAAAATTCTTCTCTACTATTCATTTTTCATTTGATGTAGACATTAGAGGAATAAGTTAGGAGATCATTTTTCTGAACAATGAAGAAATTTTCCACTTTCACGCCAAGTTTTTAATTGTGGACTGTAATTATAGAGTTATCGTAGTGCTTAACTTCTAACATTTTCTTTCTTCTTTGTTTCCTCTCTAATGTTAATTACAGGCTTGGCCTTAGGACACCTGATTGGTCCCACACCCATTCACAGGGTGTTAAAGACTCAGGGAGGGTCTACCCTCTGGTGTCTCCAGCTAGCGAAGCACCATGCCGTGTGCCAGCATCATGGATTAATGTGGATGAGTGTTTTGAGAAGGAAGGAGAGGGAAATGAAGTTGAAGCAGGGAGAAGGTTTCACCTCATGTCATACCCACTTCTAAAAAGAAGTCGGTCAAGCCAAAGGCCAGAGTAATAAATGGGGCAGGTTCCCCAATGCCCTCTCATACAGTCATGTGATTCTTGATCACAAGAAGCCATTCTTGCCTGCTGTTCCACCTTGCAGATAAGGTCTCAGCATTTATGGTTGCAGGTTGCATGGATTTTAATAGTGCAAGTGTTGTTTGATATCTTCAATGAGCTCATCCAAATGAAAATTCTCTTCACCCACAGCTCCTCCTTCACCTCCTGCACTATCTTAGACCAGGAAGTACACCCAGCTGATTTGCTGTGATTTAGAGAGAAGAGAGGCATTTTAAAAGATTAGCTTAAAGCTCAGGTGTGCATTTGCTTTTCTTTAATTTTTTAAAAAATTTTTTACCAAGAACATATATTGGTACGTTGTATACATAACGATCATATTCAACATGGTTATTTTGTACCTGTACATGACATATCTTGGTTTTCCCCCCTCTTCCCCTCCTCTTGCTTCCGTTCACCCACCCTTCCCTATTTGCAGCAGGTTTATTTACATTTTTCCATTTTTTCCCTGTCTTCTTTCTTTTCCCTTCCTTCTTTTCCCCTTTCTCTCTATCTATGTATTTGCTTTTCATATTTGCCACAATGTATCTTAAGATTTATTATGAAATAATTTTAGATTTATAAAAAAGAATATATTCACCCCTTGGGGTGGGGGGAGAGAGAGACAGACAGACAGAGAGAGAGAGACAGAGAGAGAACATGAGTTTATACCCTCTAGTCCTGACCATATTTGCTTAGTGCACATTTTCCCTTTTCTCATGGCTTTCTGTAGCTTAGATCTCCTCCTCTAACAAACTGCTCTGGGGAGGGGTGTGTTGTCCTTATGTAGGACCTCTGTGTTAACACGCAGGGGAGGACAATTCAGAGATCCAGGGACATTTGGTAGAGGCTGTTTAGGGACATTGTGATATTGGCTTCTGAACCGGTCAGCAGCCTGAGCTAGTTATTAACATTCTAGTCACATTTTCTGGCCAGAAGTGGGGCCATCTTTTCCAGGAGATCAAGCCCAGTATGCCCATGTGTTTCCCTCATACCTTGCCTTTTTAGTTTTCCTCAGCCGAACTCAAATACACAAAGACATATTGCTTGTGCATTGTGTTTAAGTCCTGTGCTAATTGTTTCAGGAGTTACAAAAGTGAATTAGGCAGTTTTTGCCCTCAAGCAGTTTCTGATCTTGAAAGATGAAAGCTGTAATATGCAGACAAAAATAACTGTAATTTCTGTTTCCACTTTTATGCTTGAGTTAAATTTATTTTAAGCTTTCTAATCAAAGCCCTGTAGAATAAAGGAGGATAAACGAGAATAGCAAACTCTTCAACTGAATACACTCATGAGTTGCTGTGGAATAGGCTTCTCGCTAAGTACGAAATTCAGATGTGAATTTATACCGTAGTCCAGTGAGGGACAGAGATGATGCCTTTATAGCTCTACTGTTTATGCATAAACTGTGACGAAGCTTCGCCCGCCCAAAGGATCCACTAAAAGGCCTGCAAATAAGCCCAGCTGAAAGAAGCATATTCTAGAATTTATGACAACGGCATTTTATTTCACCTGCCACTCTGCCTCAGTAATGACATGTAGCAGAGGGGACAAGAATTGTTACAGTGCAACATGGTTAAGCCATGACACAGGGACTATGGCTACATTTTTTCTTTTCAACAAGTTAATTAATGAAACCTGATAACTTACCCCATGAAAAAGACGACAGGCCATAGTGGTCCACCTCAGATGTAGAAACTGAGGAAAAAACAAGCAGTTAGCTAATTTCTTTGGAATGCCCAGAGAGTCCCTTAGCCAGCATTACTGATGACTAACCCTTTGTCTTGACAACAGTTCTCCACAAACCATGAGAAACCCTGACCAGTGAGCACAACTTGACTTCTTCCCCGTGTGGTGGAGTCTTCAAGGTCACCATTTATTTGCAGGTAACCCTGACATCATCTCTTTGGACTGTGCTTGAGGCATGAGCAGAGAGAGATGCGTCCATACGTCGCCGAAACGCCACAGTCCCAGGGCGTGCCTGGCCCAGAGGACTGCAGGTGTGAGGAATGGAGGAAAGCGAGAAAGCCAATACCTGCGTGAACCCGGGTTTATTTCTAATGAAAGAAAGGAAAGCAGGAACAAAACACTGACTCCAGTTCAGCGTCTAGCTTGTTTTCTTAACAGAGGCCATTTGTTTTAAGATGGTTCATATACACATATTTTCCCCTAGCTTTTTGTCATATGCCGGAAAAGAATATTGCCTTCTGATTTGCCCATCCTTCTGCATGCTTTTTTTCTGTTACTTCAAAACAGCCGAGTAAGTGGGGCTGCAGTGGCCCATCAAGAGTGTACCTTCCCTTGCCCAGTGTGTAGAGAGGTAAGAGAAGGGTTGAGCAAGGATGCCAAGTTGATCCAAGATCTGTCTTTGCAAGTACTGTCTTGGTAGCACTTTACTTAGGAGTGCAGGGCAATTTCTCCAATCTGATTCCATCTGCATGGGAGAGTCAGAGCAGGGAGCTGAGGATGTGGGGCCCTTGGCCTCTCTCAATGGTGACTGTGCCCATCCTTTCTGTTCCCCTGATGTCACGCTGATGGGTATTCACACCATGGAAATCCGCAAATGATACCAATCAAGGCTTTTCTTTTCTTTTTCTGGAGAGCTGGTTTACTAGCACGTTTCTGCTCTTTGTCTTTCTTGACTTCTACCCAAAGGATTTCTGCCAGCAGCCAGTAAAACTTCACCACATTTCTGACAGTACAAAGTGATGACACAAAATGAAATAGGCAGATGCGTTCTCTCCACCTGATCATCATCAAATGACATAAGACTTTCTTTGTCACATGATATCCATGAGCAACAAGCTCCATCAAATAAATGATATGACAAAAGCATACTTTCTAACCAAATGTGGCTTTGTAATTGGCTATCTCTTGTTCACATTTTCTATCAGATTATTCCCACTACCTCTCCTTTCCCCATCAGAAACTTGGGGAACACCCCGTCTCTTCACTTCGAGATATCCACAGTCATGCCAGGAGCCTTTTCAGCAAAGATTTCCGTAACTCTTCTGGCTTCTGTGGTTTCAGAGCATCAGTCTGGTCCTTTGGAGGATGAGATGCTCGGAGCGCTGTGGGTTAAACCCAGAAGCTGGTGTGCTTTCTGGAAATTTCCCTTCTTTGGTGCCTTTGATACCGTCTTGGAGACTTTGATTAAAACAAGAGAGGCCATTCGGCAGAAGGAGCAAGAGACAGGGAAATGTAGGAAAGTCTCTTGGTAGTGAGAGTAGGAAAGTCTCTTGATAGTGAGAGTTGGAAAGTCTCTTAGCCAGGACCACATTTAGGAGCCAGGTGGTCATTTCTCCCCTCAAAACTTGCATTTCTAGCTGAGGGGGGTCTTTGGGGAGAGCCTGTGGGTCCCCACAGTCTTTGAGGCCGTATTTACTTCTAGGTTACACTACTCCAGGGAACCTTATTTTGAGTTCTCATTCTATGAAATAGCAGAAACAAAAATATGGAATCCAGTTTGAATCAGACATGGCTTTATTAAATCCCAACAATAAATTACCCATTCATTCATATTCCAAGATAAGTAAAATGTAAATCATCTCTAATGACTAAACCCTCCTCTGAAGACAAGTGTGTAAAGTTGTAAGGGCCTCTGAGTTGCCACCATAGATACAATTTTCTTTCTATAATGTTCTTTGCGAGCAGCTAGAACACAGAGCGCTTTTTGAATTTTTGATGCATGTTAAAATTTTACTCTCCTTGTGGTGGAGAAAGCCTCTCCTGCCTTGCAAGGGAAGGTGCTCCATAACATTTGTGTGGAATTGCCTTTGTGATAGGAACATAAGCTCATTTTTCAAAATAATGAGCTAAAGTCAAAGTTGACCTAGAAATAACTCATTCAGTCACTTGGCTGGCATCAGCAAAACTTCTTACTACATCTTCCAGCTCCCTCCCTGATTTATCTTCTCAACTGGAACAATGTCACTAGACTGTGAGATACACAATGACACAAATCACCTACTTTTCTTCTCCTTCTTTTTCTCTTTCTCCTCCTCTTCTTCTCCTTCCCTCCTCCCCACTTCTCTTCTTCCGTCTTTTTAACTAAATACCTGGTACTTTGAAATCACTCAATGAGTACACAGTGGACAAAAATAATAAAGTACATCCTGAAAACAATTACACATCAATCCTGTCTTCAGGTTGGAGCACTAAGTTTTAAAGTGACTAAGAAAGGTTGATTCTAAATTTTCCTTTTCAGTGGTCTGTTCATGTTAGTGTTTGGTACTTACACAGGTGATAAAATAAGAGAAAATAATAGGACTGTGCTGATTAAATCTCAACAGTCTACCAAACTCAATGTGTAAATAGTTTATGTTAAAGTGAACTGAAGAGAAACAGGAAATTCCTAAATCTGCAGTCCTGGTCAAGACTTAGGTTGAAGCAAAATTCTGCTAGCCACAGTTCTTAAAAGAAAAATTCTATTTTTACGCAGCTTGCATATGTTCATATCTTTTTACACAAGGGATTTTTAACAGTATCCCTCTTCTCTTTGAGGTTTTGTTTTTTGTCTTTTATATTTTTTCTTATATTCCTACCAGCCATTGGGCACATGGCCTTAGCCTAGAGACCCGGAGGGGCCGAGAGTGCCAGGCCCACCACCCTAGCTGGCTCAGCAGTCTAACATGTCAGGCCACCTCTGCCCAGGAGAGCTGACTGCGCCTCACTCCAGTTTGTCATCTCCCTGGCAGATCTTTGTCCTTGGCCACAGGTGTCTTGAGGAGAGAGAATATGGATGGCTGAGGGCAAACACCTTGGCACTCCAGGGAAAGCAATTCTCAATTTGCGTTCTGCGACGGGTGAGTCACACTAGTATACCGAGGACAGAGGTAGACAGAAAACAAGGCGAAGAAGGGAAAGGGGCACCCTCCCTGGAGACAATTTTGGAAAATGCTCACTTTGGGCATTTTTGTTGGCTTGAATGGCAGCTGGTGAAAATAAAATGTCAACAGAACAAGAAGGTAGTATTGAATTACTGGGAAAGTATTTTTTCTCATGGCTACATGGGAAACAGACTTTACTATTTATGTACATCTTAATTTTTAGACGTTAGAAATTATAGAAACGTAGCCAGAATTAAAAATAACCTGTATTTTGTACTTTCTAGATGTGTGGTCATAGAACATTCCTTGAACTCTCTCTGCCCTGAGCCCCGTGTTTGGTTACCATGGCCACCAGGCTGGCTGTTTCCTTTCCTGATATGAAAGGGTGATGGTGCCACGGGAGGGACAAACAGAAGGCTGAGGATGCAAACTCAGAGTGCAGCCTCACAACACGCAACCTGCCTAGGCCAACCCGTTGTGTTTGTGACACGAGGTTATCATTTTGCTGCACTTGGCCTCCCTCCCGAGCTTCTCTTCGTGGGTCCTCATCAGGCTGTGGACAGCCCCGAGGCCTTTGCTCCTGCTCTTCCCTGGGCCAGGATGGGGCCTGACCCTCTCTCCCCAGAGATGGGTTAGCTGGGGTACCCCACCCTCTCACCCCCCCAGAAACACTCAGTTCTTACCACTCGTACTTTGGGCCTAATCTATAGCTGTACGTTTCTGCTTGTCCTGGTGTACGTGTCCCTTTACACCCTTACTATTTATTCAAGTCCTGCTCTCTGCAGGGCGCCGGTGGGAGCTCCTCAGGAGCACTCCCTTCAGTGCGCCTCTTCGATGATTTGCTCTTGGAAAGTGATCACGCTCATGGGCAGCCTGCAGTCCGCACCCCGACATCCCCTTTTCAGCAGGTTCTGTGGCCAGTCTGCACACGGCCTGTTCCCGCCTCCCCCGAACCCACCACCCTTCCTATGCATTTTGCTTTGCCAGTCAGGTAGGTTCCGGGTGGACCCAGACTCCCAGGGTTGTGGCGCGCAGGTGGGGAACAGATGGGCGAGACTGCCAGTGCAGTTGTGGATTAAATCCCTACGAACTAAATATTCTTTTGTTTTTCTTGAAACATGAAACTGTCTTGATGCAGTTTTCTTTTTTCCTTTTAGGTACAGAGAAAGGTTTCTCTGTTCTGAGAAAAATATAGAACTAGCATGACAGGTTTGGTGGTACGCACCTGTCATGCTAGTACTCTAGGAGGCTAAGCAGGACGATCGCAAGTTCAAGCCCACCCTGGACAGCTTAGCAATGTAACAAAATCCTGTCTCGAAATAAAGCAATAAAAAGAGCGAGGGATGTAGTGCAGAAGGAAGACTGTGGGTTCAATCCCCAGCACCGCAGACAAAACAAAACAAAGCCCACTGTCCAAAAACATAAAAGGGAGTTTTGCTCTCATTGCTCCTGGCTGTGGAGAGCAAGCTGGTAAATACTGTCACACACGTAAGTCACTTCTCGGCGCCAGCTAAGTCAAGCTCCATGGGCCTGAGGTTCCGGGGTGCCCAGTCTAAAATTGCAGATGGTTTGTTAAATCTGATTTTTAATAGTCTTATTACACACGCACTCACACACAGAAGCTACATCTGTACAGAGGTTTTGGCTTGCAGGGCATCATTTTGCAACCCCCAAATCTAACTGCTTGGCTATGCTGGAAGACAAGTGCCTATGCATCGTATAATTAGTGCATGTAAACAGTTATAGTTCAAAATTGTTTTCACCCAGCCCAGCAAAGTATTTCCAGTTTAGTGGTGGAAAGAAAGGTGCTGATTGAAATAGGTGAATAGTCAAGGACCTCTGTGCAATTTTCTAGACCTGAGTCCCACCTGTCCCAGAACGTGGTTGCTCACCGTGTGGTCCTGGGACCAACAGTGTTAACACCTGGGAACTTGTTGAAAATGGTTTCTCAGGCCCCACCCAGCCCTGCCTGACCAGAGACTCCGGGGTGGGGAGGAGCTGAGCAACTCTGAAACACCCTGTGGTTGGAGCACGTGTACCCCGCCCCCACCCCTACCCCCCACCAGCTGTAGGTACTTCAGGTTTGGGCGCAGGGCTCTACATGGCTCTCCAGGAAAGAAATATCCCACCGAGACTCCCAAGAGGAAGTTAGCCCTTCACAGAGAAAGGACAGGAGGGTGGAGCGTGCTGAGGGGAAGAGGAGGGAGAAACACACGTCTCCAGATTTCCTCTTGCCCTCGCTCTCAAAGAGTGTATTTTACCCTGGAGAATGGGTTAGCAGTATGGTTAAAAAATACCATCTTGGCCTAACTTTTGGCCCAGTCTAGTAAACAGCTACTTCTGTTTTAATTTCAAAGACTCACTAGGTTTAATAAGCAAAGCCTCTGAGGAATTTAAGGTTAGGGTAGTGATGCTGCTGTGTGCGTTCCTCGGTAGCATCCTAGATTCTGGAAAAGAAGGCGTTTGGTGGGGTAGGTGAGGGTCCTACCTGAGGGAAGCTGCGGCCAGTGGGGGACCAGTTCTGGAACACAGTGAGATCATCAGGGTCTCATTTGTATGATTTCAGTGAACAACATAAGAGGGGCAAGGATGGGAAAACGGTAAAGGTGCCTAGAAGAGGGAGGTAGATGGGGCAGAAAAAGCCAGGAGAGAGCTTTGGGGCCCGGACCTGGGTGCTATCTGCTCGCCGGAAGCTCCTCACCAACCTCCTCTGAGAGATGCTGCCCAGTGTCCCCGTGGCTGGAAGTCCTGAGGCTCTGCCACCTCTAGAGCTCACGAGTCTTATTCCTTGCTTTTCTTTTTAAAAGCCAGAGCAGAAGAATAGGACTGAGATTTAAAGGAAAACTCGACATACCTTGCCTGAAAATCCTCTGGTACTTCATGGTTTCTAAAACTGTAACCAGTATTGTATTTCAGAGTGAAGACACCCCATAAAACTCAGGGGCACAGCTCTACTGCTTGATTTCTTTATGGCTCATGTTGGTTTTGCTCTTTCCTTAGCCCTCCTATACTCCTTTCTCCAATCCCTTCAGAGGGACAGAACTTCGCCTGGATAAAACCCGGTAAACTAGTACTAGCAGGTAACATTTACTAAGCATAACTTAGTTCCAGACCACATCAAAATCCCATTTCAGTCTTTCCCTCCTTTCCCGCATCTCTCTTTCTCCACATCACTGTGAATCAGCGGTGGGGTGAGAGAGGCAGTAGAAAGAGCATCAGAGATTCTTCCTTTATCCGGTTTAGTTTGCCTTGCCTGCTCCAGGGCTGGTTGCATAATTAAGAGGGCCCAGTGCAAAATGGAAAAGTGGGACTCCTTGTTCAGAAATAATGAAGAATTTCAGACCTTCCCAGCGCAGGATCAAACCAAGCCCAGGGCCCGGGTCTCATCTGGCTGTCTTCCTGGTAGTTATCTCGCAGCCTGGGTCCCAGGAAAAGGGGGGCCCTCAGCTCATCTCCACTGCTTCCTCACCCAGCACACAGTAGTGCTGCGCGTTTCCTCAAGGAAGGCTGCATCTTCCTCACTCGGCTCCCTGGGTGACCTGCCTTGAAGCCCCACCTGGATGACCCTGGCCGCCTCTTGGAGCTACCTTCCATGCCTGCTGGGCACTGGCTCATTCTGTCTCCTCCGTGTACCTTGTGGGTACTTCTTGCCTTCCTGTGCTTTCCTGACACACAATGCAAGATCTTTGTTCTCTGCCTGCATTGCCTGTGGCACCCACAAATGTCAGCGAGAAGGCTGCTCACCAATTTTAGCCAGGAAACAACATCAGGTTCTCCTACTTTAGATTCCTCGAGCTTTGTGGGAATTCCTTTCCTTTTATGTTCATTCCTCCTTGGAAGAAAAGAAGAGGGTGAGTGGACAGGCAGCAAAGCCATTACACCCTCTTCCCCCTGTTCTTTTCTTCTCTCTATTCTCTTCAGCCATTTTCTAATTACTGTAAACTGGAAGAGAGTATGGGGCGGGGCAGGAACCATTTCGCTTTCTTCCAGCTTGGATGCATCTATCAGTCCGTCTGGATAAGGGTTGGCAACCTAAAGGCTGAGGATCAAACTGGGCCATTAAGACTTGCCTACTCGTCTGTGGCTGCTTTTGCTCTACGACAGCAGGGTTGAGTAGAGGTAACAAAGACCACATAGCCCGCAAGGACTGACATATTTAACATCTACCCCTTGCAAAAGAGGCTTCTCAACCCGTGCTAGATGTGCATGGTTCAAAGTGAAGTAGCTTCGTACCTGGTGCCATGTTGGGGTGTCGGGAGCTGTTCTGTAACCAAAGTAGTTAATTGACTATAGGTTAGGACCTCCTGCTTCCATACTGCTACTCTGACATGCATATGGAGAGTAGAGCCTACATGGAGTGTAGAGTACCTCTGTACATTATTATCCCATTTTCCAGATGAGGAAACAGGGTTGCAGAGGTGACTTTTCCAGGATTACAGAAGAAGTCTGTGGTACTCCGAATGCAGCTTTTCTGATTCCACATGGTTGATGGCAGACATCTCCATTAATCCCAGGAGAGTCCAGTCAGCTAGGAAAGCACTAAGGCTGTTGACATGAGGTCACAGGACACCCTAGGTCCACCCTTGGGCTGGGTAATGTGCCGAGGCAGGGTGGCTGCAGGGTGGGGAAAAGCAGCAGCAAGGGGTTATTGTGTCTTTGAAAAAGTTATTTCTAAAGGTGACTCATTTCCCTACATAATTCCTGCTTACACACTGAGCCCAAAAGCTGTGCCTGGCATTTCAGATAAATTCTTAGCATACCTTAATGAGCTCATCACAAAGTTCTCCAACTTAATGACTCTCGCCAGCATTTGTGTTCACATAGCAACTAAGTTTACGAAGATTGGTTGACTGATACAGAAACCACAGCCTCTTAATATAGTATCAGCGTGATAAACATCTTTAACATCTGATGAATATCTCTTACGCTCATGTGGTTTCAGTTGTGTTGGAGGTATGTGTTTTAATAGGAATAGTTTTTGCTTCTTTCCTGGTTTATAAAGTAGCCCTGCTCTGTTTTCAATTTAGGCGCCCTATACTTTGATCTAATCTATGACAAAGGATGTTCAGGGCCACGTAGAAGACCCAGAAGTCAGGAAGAGTTCAAAACAGGTACAACCCAACTCCGCACGTTACAAGTGGTCTTAAATTATTCTTTTATGTTAGGAAATATTCTAGGGGTCTGAAGGGAAAGGCATTTACAGGACACCTAGGTCCAACTGACATATGGCAGGCCAGGGAATAGATGAGGTCACCATCAGCACGCAGAGGGGTGATCTCTGCAGTGTTTCATTCTCGTCCCTTATCAGTATAAAGCAGTGAGTCATCGAAACCGCTGTGTGTCTTTCTCTCTCGGAGGCCAAGGCCGACCCCGTCTTTCTTGAAAATACAGTCAACTTATCTCAGAATATTTTCTATGTAAAGACAATTTGTTTTTCTAATGGGAAAGTTTGCACAGTTGACTTAATAGAATAATTAGCTAATCCACAAACTAGAATGTTTCTTAATTTGGCTAACTAAAAATATTGCTTCAACTCCTATCCGGTTGTCACACCGACCGTTACGTATTTACAGCCTCAGTGACTTTTCCAGTTCAAAAAGTCCAAAGTCAAGACTGCAAAGGCAAAGTCGCCTGTCAGCTCTGTTGAAACCCCCACATACTGTGGGGCTCTGAAGGCAGAGTCTGAGGGGAGGGGGCTGAGACGAATAAGCTATCCCATGAGTAGAAATTAGAGGAAATAGTCTACTAGGATAGTAGGATTTTATCCTGGTTATTGTTCTTTGAGGATGCTTGGGGACTGGGTAGCCTGTGACTACACTTATTTTACTCCCATGAAAGGGTGGCTATGAACTAATTCAAGAGTCCTGCAGGACTCCTGATCTGGTGCACACAGAGAATCCAGACAGCCCCGAGTCCTAGATCAGCTTTCCCAGGTACTGATTGTATTATTGTTGCAAATGACTATCACTGTGAGCTTTGCCTTCCTTAACTTTGTATGAGGAGTAATGATAAAATCTGCTTTCCTGGGCTATATTAGTCAGCATTTAATGAGATGCTAATATACACACACATCAGGTGCTTAACTTACGACTCTTTAGTAATAAAACTCTTTAGTAAGTGTAGCTATTGTCACTGCTGGTATTCAGAACAAAGATAACATTTAAGAATAATTTAGCAAATATGAGCTGCTGAGATAAAGTCTAAGCTGCTTTCTTTCTTGCTACAGGTAGTCCTGTTTGGTTAGTGATGGGAAAATGGCTGACCCGTATTCAGTTCTGTAGTTGGGCCTTTTGAGGGGAGTTGAAATGCAGGAAGGAAGTGTAGACCTGGATCACCAGGAGCCTGGCAATGTTCCAGATGTTTAGCAACTTTAACTGAATGGTAACATTCCTTTGGCTTCAAAGGCAATATGGTAGGGTACTCTCAAAATGTATGCAAAAATTATACTAGTCAAGTAGGAAAAACATAGGTAAAGTTTGCCAGAAAAATGAAGAGTTTTCATGGTCTTTTACACTCGAAAGCTTTGTTCATTTTATGCAAGCAATGATTATTGATTGCATCCTATGTCTAGTGGAATATTGACTGCAGAATTACAATAATAAAATATAAATGTAAACATTTTAAAATGTATTTGAGATTGGAGAATGAATCCCTGATATTATACACGCCAGAAACGTGTCATTATGTCATCATTGCTGTATATGTCAGTATATATCTAAATAGTTAAATGCTTTCTGTTTTATATAACTGACTGTGACGTTATTTCTGTGGAGGAAGAAAAAGAAAAGAAGCAAAAATCCCTGTCAGATATTGGAAATGAATATCAAGAAGGGCAATGTGATACTCAGGCTGTAGGGTCCCAAACCGTTAAGGCGGAGTGCATGCATGTGACATAAGGAGTTGCATACGGAGACTTGGGTGCTAATCCAGCTGTTACCTTGACTAACTGTGTGACTCTGGGCAGCAGCTTCCTCTGATTTAAAGCGAGAGAACCAGAGGCGCTAGCATGCTCATTGTTTTAGGGAGATAAAATACAAACTATGCTTACTAAAAGTCATTTATATTCTAGATGGGTTGCCAAGACAAACACCAGAAGCCATTCAAGAACTGCACCAGACAGTATAAAGTGCTGTATGGGTGGTACAGATGAAATGGCCACCAGAAGCAGGAAGAGGAACAAGTCAGAGGGCCTGTAGCAGGAAGGGAGATCTTTGAAGGGGCAGTCAGGAGGGAGGCTGATGATTGGTTTGCATGGAGCACAGGCCAGGCTCTCTAATTGGGGTGAAGTACAGGAAGTCCAGCTTCAGGTTGGAGGAATCTGGGTGGAAGCTTGCTGCAGCCACCCTGCTTCTGCTGTCTGGGGCAGCTCAGTGAACCCGGCCCAGCCGACCTGACACCTCCGGAGCTTGAAGGAAGCTGGGATAATTAGAGCTATTTGTGCCTCGTTGGTTTCCGCAGTACCGGCACTCAGTACACAGTCACCCACCCACTTTTCATCCTCCAAAACTGTTTTGGCCTCTCTCATCTACTGTCACTTGCATGCTTACTTTCTCTGTCTTCTTTTCTTTATTGTTATACTAGTTTTTCAGGAGTGTGGAAATAAATGTAAGTATCTAACCCAAAGTATATACATTACTTTATTTAAAAATATATTTTTGTGTTAGGAATTTCTCCAAATATTGCTAATTGCTTTCGACATCTGTTAACTATGTATTGATGTACTTAAACCTTTCTTGGGTCTACAGTGGTACCTCGGTTCACAAACTTCATTTGTTTTACTATTTGGGGGAGGAAGGCCAAGTGTGTATTTGTGTGGGGAAGACAGCCGTGGTTGTGTTTGTCATCTGATGTGGAGTTTGTGAACAGAAGCAAAATTGTGTTGAATGCTTTTGTTTGAGAACTGAATTGTTTGTGAACAGAAACGTTCTTGAACCAAGGCATTACTGTATTTGTATTTTCATCTGGTCATATTCTAAGTTCTATGAGTCTATATTCCAGTACATAAAATGTTACAAGTTCAAATAATCAAACAGTCCATTAGATGGTATTTTTATGATGTGCAAATGTGTTAATGTGTTACCGCTCCTCCAGGATGTTGTGTCTTTGGGGTAGTGACAATCATATAAACATGCCTGAAAGTGCTGAGTAATTAATATAAAGAACGAGTGTCTGAAATTGCTGAGGAAGAAGAAATGGCAACTGTTGGAAGAGTTGGAGGAAGCTTAATGAGTGCAGAAGAGGAGGCCATTTTAGGAAAGAAATTCATAAGCAAAGATATAAAAATATATTATGCCAGACATAATTTGTAGAAGTATGGCAGTTGTGTGCAAAGTATTAGGAGATGAAACTGGAAATATATTTTTCTGGAAATGAAAGATCTTGAATACGAAAAGGGGCGGAAAAAGCAGCTAGCTTCAGAAGACACTATGGTGAAAGAGTTGGTGGATGGGGGATCTTATCAAAATGTTAAAAGAGTTCGCACTACATTACCATTCAAAGGTAAAAACTCTAATGGTACCTTCTTTGAGACTCAGTTATGCAACTTAATAAGTTTTTTTTATTTCATGGCAGTTTTCTGATCTATTCTTTTGTGGGGCATTTTTTGGTCTTTTTTTTTTTTTTTCAGAAAAACTTTCCTAGGTCTGCTGATATTGTCCTTGAAGGAAATATTCAACAGGACTTCATATCATAGTTTTAGGCTGGGGCAGAATAATATTTTTCTATTTTGCCACAGTTACAGTGTTTTCTTTGGCTTTTTGATGACAACAGGACTGCAGGGACTCTAAGAGAATCCTCTTTCTTGGATTCTAAAGTGTCGTGAGATTACTTAGAGGAATTTTCAATTTGTCTGGGTAGATCTGCTATAGTGGAATTAAAAAAAATTTTAAAAAAACTTGGCTATTTTGAGGATTGGGTGAATGTAGATAATGAGAAGTCAGACACTATTTAATATGGCTTGTTGAATAAATAATGAAGAGAACTAGAGAAAGCTGTAAAAATAGTTTGGGGCAAATGTAAACATTTCTGAACAGTGCATGCTGTTAGAGTGAATGATAATCTCATGAGAAATGTTCAAACTTTTTTTGAGGTGCGATATTTATAAGCAGATTTAACCAAGTAAATAAGATATATACAGGAAGTAAACTGGCAAAAAAACTTGTTGATCTGATTGGTTTTTTTACATTTTAAAATTCACTGATGATGTAAGACCAGAACGGTTGTTTTCTTTTGCCTTTAGCTTTGGATGCTTTGAGTATTGTCATTTATGCCTGAAAAAATGAGGACAATTCCCTGGAAGTGCCCTGTGCCACAGGCCTTCAGCTAGGCCACATTATAAAATACAGGATTTTTTGTAATGTGCTTTCCCTTTTACTGTGTATTATACTTTTTCCTTAGAGTTCTATACATTAATTTAAATATTGAAGTCGTGTGTGTGTGTGTGTGTGTGTGTGTGTGTATCTCTGATAGTGTGACTTCTAATCCTATGCATTAGGTAGGCTCTTGAAACTACCTATAGGAAAAACAAAACCAGAAAGAGACAAGGGCTGAATACTTGAGCAATGTAAGAGAGATGCCAAAGCCTGATGATGCAGAAGAGAAGTTTTTGATAGTGGTGGGAATGGAGAGTTTCTTAACCAATGTCAAATCATAAGAGGAAAAGACAAATCTAGTGGGGTCAAAGGCAAGTGTGAGAGTGTTAGGCCAAGTTCAAGGTTAAGATTTGCGGCTGGGGATTTAGCTCAGTGATTAGAGTGCTTGCCTTGTAAGCACAAGGGCCTGAGTTCGATCCCCGGCACCACAAAAAAAAAAAAAAAAAAGATTTGCAGGTGCTGAGGAAGCTTGGGAACTAGAGTTAAGGCATTCATTGCTGTAGACTTTTTCCTTTTTTCTTTTGCTCATTCAAATGGTCTAGAAATACTTGTTAGTTTAGCATAAATGACTCCAAGTCTTTACTTTTTCTGATTCCTGTGATGTTGTTCATCTGACACTATGTGCTGGTCCTGCCCACACATGGGAGGAGAGGGATGAAGAAGAGAGACTGGAGATAAGCAGGTTCAGAATAACATTCGCTCTTTCCTTTCTTACCACACTAGTCAGCGAATTTCATGCACAGTATTGCTGACTGATTAATATGAAAGGGAAAGTAAGTATGCTTCGTGAACTATGTTAGGATAATCTGCTTATGAAAGAGAAGAATCTGGGCCTCCGGTAACAGCGATTTTACAAGAAGTTACAAAACCTGGTATGCATCTTCAGTTTATGACCCCCTTTTCTTGCGGAGAGCTTTCTTCAAAGGATGCACATTGGGACAAAGCAGAGGCACCCTTGGCTTCTTTCAGAAAGTTTCCCACATGTCCTGCACCAGCTGCCAGGCCGCCAACTCTAAGGAGCCCTGTGGGGTCCCAGATGGCTCTTCTAGTACTCGCTTGCTAGGCCTGTGAGCACAATAGGTAGGATTAGCCAACTCGGATGCAATGTTCACCCTTGTTCTGTTCTGAGGCTTTTAATAAAATGGGTTTGTAATGGTCCCCGCTCAGACTTTGTATCCTGTTTTCATAGCCTCTCTGCTTGATAACTGACCACATTGCTGCTCTGGAAGATTTTTGAATGATCCATCACTGTATAAGTTCTGCCACAGGTGAATGGTTGTAGAAAGGGTATTTTTGCTTAATCACCTAATTTCTAATTCCTATAGGAATTTTACAAGAGTGTCTATGCAAGAAGAAACATTATTTCACTGAGCATTAATATGTTTTCTTGATCCTGTGATTAACAAATTGCCCCCCTCCTAATCTGCGTGTGTTGAAGTGCTCAGTGGAAAGTCATACACCGAGTCCATGTTTGGAGTCAGACACAGGTTCCAATCCCAGCTCTTCTAGTCACATGGAGTAGCTATGAGATCCAGGAAAAGCTATTTAATCTCCTTAAACCTCATTGGTCTCATCTGCAAACCTGAGAGTAAAAGCACCTGGTTCATGGGGTTGATGTAAATATCAGATGGGATGCTGTATGTAAAATGTTTCAGACAGTGTTTAACCCTTGAGAAAGAGTAAGTGAAAACTATTGAAAATAAGGAAGAGTGTTAATCTCACTAAATGGGATACATGGAACCCATTATTGTCTGGACCTTTCCCTCCTATGAGATAGAATCAAGTGGTTGAAAGTGGATTTATTGATAGCAGACTTGGTTACACTGTTGCCAGCTAGCGTGGGTCCTTGCTTTTAGTAATAATGGAAACTAAAATTAAAGCACAAATCTACAGGAAAAAAGATTTTTAATTGGAAAATTAGAGGGAAGGCAGGAAAGGACTTCAGCGTAGGCCGCTGAGGGGGCACGCTCTGGTACCCAAGGGGCTCCGACTGGCCCACTGTCAGCGACAGGAGTCCAGCCTTTAAGCATAGCTGATGGGCCAGGCTCCAGTTGGTCATCATCTCAGGCCTGGTGTCTAACTTCAGAATCCTCGTGTCTGAGGATGGTTCTGTTCCCACGAAAGGGGATTGTCTTTGTTCAGGGTGTTTTCAGTCAGGTGGAGCTCTGCCTTTGATGGAATGCAGGTGATCACAGGTTTGGGACAATGGCTGGGGACTGCCAGGTGTAGCTGACTACCCTCGCAAACCTTTTCTCTTGGTGTCCTTGGTCTTGAAGGGCGATGAAATCGTGAATACAACCTTGTCAGGCCAGCTCCTAGACAGACACTCCCTGAATGATCAACACACCCCTGTGTAGAACTAAGAGATCTGACCCAAGGTTTACAGCAACAAAGGACACAAAAGGAGAGTCAAACTTCGATCTGCTTTTAGTTCCTGTTGGGCACTTGTAGGCCCAAGCGAAGAGGCCTGGTTCATAGCAAAAAATGGTATTTAAGTCCTTGGCTGCCCCAGCAGAAAACACAAATTATGCTTTTAATGTACAGCAGATAAGGGCCCAGGATTCTGCTTGTTTCCCATCCCTATATTGATTTCTGATGATGCTATTGTTACCTGAAAGCTGGGTCCTAACATGATGACTTTTCACTTCACATTTATGTCATTAACTGGGTCTTCTAAAGGATATTCCTTCCTCCGAAGCCACTGTTTTTGTACAAATAAAATGGGCTGTGTTGACCCACTCCAGAGAGAATATGCCCTCATTACTCCTTAGCTGGATGTTTCTGTTTGCGATCTTGAGGTTTTCTCAATCCCTCGCCAGTGTTCTGAACTTTATATGGACCCTAGACCTTATCAGCACACTTAGAGATGTTTCATTCTCTTGAGCTAAAGTGTGAAACCAGAAGCTTGTGCGGATCTTACTACAGCTAATGTCTTTGCTTTTTTTTTTTTTTTTTTTGGTACTGGAAATCAAACTCAGAGCCTTGCACTTGCTAGGCAAGCTGTTACAATTGAGTGGCCAGAAATAATCCGGGTTCTTGTGTACGAAGAGGAAAGAATTCCAAGTGCACACTCTGTGGTAGGTAGAAGGTAGCTGTGCTTATTGGAGATCTCCAAGAAGGTAGCAGTTGGGATGAGGAAAAGGGAAAAGGGCAGGAAGGGCAAAAGGGTAGGCACACGCAAGTGAAAAGGCGAAAGGAGAATGGTATGCGAATGGCACATGAATGGCGCTTGAGTGGTGCATCTGCTAACTCAGGCTCCTTGGATTGAAAGGGTAGCCGTCTCTGGCTTCTAGGTGCCTCCCACTGAGTTTCTTCCTGGCATCAGAACCCTGCTCCCTACGGTGGGACGATTACTTAGGCTTTTAGTTGTTATGTTTTGTTCCTCCTCTAAGAAGGTAGAAGTATAGATGATCCTTAAGATGTTCATGTTGTTGGTTGAGCTTTTGGGGAAGGGAGTGGCTTACTCAGCACCTTTGTTTCTAACTGTACTAAAGCAGTCTACCACTTGAGCTAAATCCCCAACCCTTCTTTGCTTTTCAGACACCAGCCACCTGTCTCAACCTGTTAATGACTAACTTTCTGACTAACATGACTGTATTCAACACTACATTGAGAAATTATGGTTTTCTTTCCCTCATAGATGCTGGCTAATTTGTTCCAAAAACTTTCTAGACTAGTGTGCTATCTCTGAGTACTTTTGCATTCCAGGGATAGAACAGGTGCTGAATGCTGACTTTTATGTGGAGATAAAGATAAGAAGACCCTATTTGGCTTACAAGAAAGGATGAAAATCTAGGTGGCCACACCAAAGGAAAAGTAATTAATGTGAAACTTCAGTGACACAGAAGAAAAATATTTGCAAAGAGAATTAACATCATGGGTCTATCACATGAGATTTTTCCATCAGCCAAAGTGAACTAATGTGGAAGGGAAAAAGGAACTCAAGCTTTCAACCTGATTGATAATTACATAATGTTAAAATGTGTGGGGTTTGTTTTTTTTTCTTTTGTAAAAAGCCATTAATATAGTGCTGTAATACAATTTATTTCAAAATGTTAACTTCAGATTGAAATTTTTAGAAAGAAATCATTATAAAGAGAGCTGATACTAAGTAGATTCCATTTACTGTATGTTTGCAATACAATGGTGATTAGTAAGTGTGTGTAACATATAGGCAGTTATACATTTGTCCTTTCTTAGAAATACCCCCTTCCTTTTTTTTGTTTTTGGAGATAGGGTCTTGCTATGTATTTCAAAGTGGCCTTGAGTTCATTCCATAACCCAAGATGGCCTCAGCCTCCTGATCTCCCTGCCTCAGCCTCCTGAGTCTGGGATTACAGGCATGCACCACCATACCAGCTCCTTTCTTGGGAATACCCCAATGCTATTGAGGTAGGAATAGGGCGTGGCTAAGGCTGGATGGCAAGGGAACGTGACCTGGGGGAGTGGCCTGGACCTGACATCAGCCTGAGGCGTGATTTTCAGGCACCAGCCCTCACGTGGACGGTAGGGAGTTCTCGTGAGATTCCACAGGAACTCCATTCAATAAATAGAAGCAACACAGGAAGCTCTCTCTTCTTTTCTACAGAGCCACCAGGGAGGGGGCTCTCTCTTTTCCCTCCCATGGAAGATGATGGCTGTGTCCCCAGCACCACTGCTATCATGCCTTTCTCGTGGTAACCCCTACCTTGCCTTATAGGCCTGGTACACATTTTGCTGTATCTATTGTTATGTTCAACCTTCCTTTTCTTCTTTTCTTTATACTTTTAAATAAAACTTTAGAACTACTTTTTGCCCCCCTCATTCAGTCCTTTGCTTGAGGAGGGGAAGAACTCAGGAATATTGGAACCCACCCGATAACACTATGAGCCCAGTGAAAGATGGCTTCAGGAAGATGAGGTGCAGATACATGATACAGTCAGATACAAGCAGTGTGTTTATATAAGACTGTGGTTAAATTTAAAACCTTACTAGCCAGGTGTGGTAGTGCATCCCTGCTGTCTTGAAAGGCTGAGGCAGAAGACTTGCAAATTGGAGGCTAGCCTTGGCCATCCAATGAGACCCTATCTCAAAATAAAATGAAGAGGTCTGGTTGCAGCTCCGCAGCATAGCTCTTGCCTAGCCCATTGCTAGGTCTGGGTTTAAACCCCCGAATCGCACAAAACAAAACAAACATTACCTTACTTCCTGTGCTTCAGAGAGCTGTTGTTGCAGATTTTTATTAACTCTTGATCTAAACTAAAGTGGTCTAATTAATATTCAATTCATAATCTCAAAGAGCCTTTAGATTTCACAGAGACTATTATTTCAGATACGAGGAATTCACATGCATATGGAGCTGTGGGAAATGGGATTTAGTTTGGGAAGCCCAAGTGTCTGAGCTGTGATGTGTATGTAACAACAGATCATGAGTCAAGTTCGAAGCTTTCTGTTCGTCACATCTTTTTCTCCTTCTTTCTTTATTTGTCCCTTTGATCTTGAGGCTTAAATTATGCCACTCTGAGCACAAACAAGCTGTGGCGAAAGACAGAAGGTCCACTCCAAAGTACGTGCTCTGGCTTCCGCACACACGAACGGATATTCTCTGCTTACCAGCGAAACACAGGAGATGATAGCGTAGAATGAACCAGAAGCAGGGGGTCAATGTCAGGGACCACTTCTGCACTTTACCTTATTTAAAGTTATGGTGTTGCAGAAAGTTCGCACCACACACACACACACACACACACACACACACTCACACACACAGAGAGGTCCATTTGGTTATAAGAATTCAATTCAAAATAGGAGCATGAATATAGATTTCAAGATTCATTGAAAGAATTGAATATTCGCTATCTGAAAGGAAACATCACATTGTGTTTATTTTTCTGGTACAAACCTAATGTTTCAAATAACTTTTCCTAGTTCCTGAAGTATGGCTGGGTTCAGATAACAAAGTCCCTGTATTTTATCTGGAACGAATAATGAAAATCTTGTTGCTTAGCTGGTCGGGGAAAAGCCTATTCATATTGAGAGTTTTAAATAAGCGCCTGTGCTAAACTACTATTTTTAAAGGCTTAGGAAAATTTTGTAGTACAAGCCCAGGACATCAGAAATCTCCTCAGGACACACTGAGTTTCTATCCTTTGAGCTCAGTCTGTCTGTCTGCAACGTACCTGTTGGTTGGGTGTTTTGCTCAGCCACCATAGAATAGCTCCAGTGTGCTTCCCGTGGGACATTAGGATCCTAGCTGCTGCTATCTTTTTTATTTTGCCACAAAATATTGTTTAAATTTTTATTATGAAATTGATCTACTTTATCCCAGTTCTTTGGCTCTTATTATTGTAAATGACTGACATTAAAAAAAAACACTCAATTTTGCAAAAAGAGGCTATGGAGAAATAGAATTCCATATCACTAAAAACTACACCTCCTTCTTGCTCGCCTCGCCCTTCCCTTTTCCTCTGTCCATGTTAAGCCCCCTTTCACCCTCTGGGGATATTATCAGTTGTAATCTACAACTGATTTTTGGCAAGGTTTGAGGTTTGAATTTTTAGATAAATGAACCTTTTATTTTAGAACAGTTTTAGAGTCACAGAATTATGCAAAAGATAGTGCAGGGGATTCCCACATACTCCACGATCAGTATCCCCTGTAGTTAACATTTGGCATCAGTACTGACATAGGGGAAAATAATATAACTCCTAATCTGCTAGATGTCAGTGATGCCGAGTTCATGTTCCCCAAAATCAAAGAATGAATTCTAAGGAACAAAGGAGAGTAAGAGTAGGAAATTTATTGAGAGAGAGAACGAGAGCTCCTGAGAGACAGGAGGGGACCCGAGTGGGTTGCCAATGAGCCCACTTTTCAGGGGAAGTTTTATAGAGCAAAATCACAAGGCAGGGGCAATGTGTGTCAAAATTATGATCAACCAATAATATCACAAGTGTAGTTGCTTAGGTAATATTGATCCAATGGGGAAGAAGGTCATGTAGCAAATGGACAAGGAAAGAACAAGGACACACCAGGACAGGGTGGATCTGGAGGTCTTGGTTGCCCACCTGGGTGACCTAGACTTTATCAGATCAGATGAGTTTCATCTTCAGTTCAGTGTTTATCTCTCAGCCAGGGGTGTGGCTCTGGTCATTCCATCCTTATGTTGAGGCTGATCTTCAATGGATGCGTCTCTAGCCAGAGTTGTTGTGTATTGACTCCATCGAGGGCCCAGCTCCGACTGCCTATAATATTTCTACCTCACTTAACCGTCTGTAATAGTATCATACATTTGTTACAGTTAGTGAACCGATACTGATACATTTTTACTGACGAAAATTCAGACTTTATTCAGTTTTTCATGCTTTCCTCAGTTTTTCCTTAACATACTTTTTTTTCCCCAAGATTCCTGCCAAGATGCTACACTGCATGTATTTTTCATATCTCCTTAGACCTTTCTTGGACTTTACAGTTTTTCACATTTCCTTGTTTTTGGTAACTTTGACAGTTTTAAAGATTACTGGTTAGGGATTTCTTAGCATTGGAATTTGTCTGATGTTTTTCTCAGAATACCCTGGAGTATGGTGTTCTGGGGGAGGAAAATCACAAAGGTAAATTGCCATTCTTACCACATTCTATCAAAGATGTTATCTTGACCGTTTGGTTTAAAGAATTTGTTATATTAGAATCATGTTTTCCCTTTTTCCTAAAGATCAACCAAGCATTGTCCTCAAGTTTCTAATAGCATATTCACTAACACTATAAGAAAGCTGTGGCTGATCTGTTTGTTTTTCTTTATTGGTGTGGTTGTAAAACTGCAACGAGTGTCTAAGAATTTAGATAAAACTATTTTTGGCGATATAAAGAATATCTTCGATTTTTTTTTCATGCGTGTAGGTGGGAATGAGATCCCGAAACCAAGGTGGCGAAAGTTCATCGAACGGGCATATCTCCTGCCCCAAGACCTCCAACACCAGCAATGGTGATGAGAAAAGTCTCTCGGAAGAGGCAAAAAAGAAGAACAAATTGAATAGGAAGGAGGAGGATGTCATGGCTTCAGGAACAGTCAAGCGACAACTGAAACCATCCGGCGAAGGCGAACGGAGGACTAAGAAATGTCTGGAGTTATCCAAGGAAGATCTCATCCAGCTACTCAGTATAATGGAAGGAGAGCTGCAGGTAGAGTCACACTTTCACTCATTGTTTTTCGAGTTCCTGAGCAATTAAAAAAGAGATTATGAATCTGTCCTCCTCACTGAACCACACACTTCATGGGGAAAGAGAATACATCTTCCTTGTTCATTTTTAAATTCCTACATGAGGTCTGGCACAAGTTTGCACTGAGTGTTTGTTTAACGAATGATATGTGAAGATGCTGAGTCCAACCTCGAGCTTCTCTAAAGTAGGCCGTTTCTTCGTGACATGATTTTGGTGATAATTTATGATAGCTTCCTGCACTAATGGATAATCAATTAGATTAGCCAAGTTAGACATTGGCTGTGGTTGAACAATGTGGAAATGTCATAATTATTAAAATAGACTGTTATGGTCAATTGTTTTACTTTTTTTCCTGGAAGATAGAGTAAAGGAAAAATAGCAGGAAAAGGGGTGGGAGAGGAAGGAGGCTTTGCTGAAGTCAGAGTTAGTGCTAGTCTGTTCTCACTTTTTCATAACTTTCAGCCTCAGTTTTCTACAATGTTATAGAAGTCGAGATGTACAAGAAGAAGAGAATGTGATATGGGGAAGAACCTAAGAGTTTCTCAAAGCATTTTCAGGTCTCTGAGCTCATTTGATCTCATGAAAATGTGGGCATCATTATGTCTATTTTACAACTGAAGAAACCGAATCCCAGAGCCGAATGTGGGTTGTCCTGCTCTCGTCCCAGGCCTTCTGGTTCTCGGTCTCGTGGTCGGTCAGCGGCCCTCTCCCAGCCTTATCTCAGTTGCCATGAGCCAGGTCCCTGCCAGTGAATCTGTGTTCGCAGGGATCCAGTTCAGATTCTTCTGAGTTTCTGAGTTCTATACAATTGTGTTTCTGGTAGTAAGGAGCAATGACCTTTTTTTTAGAGACAGTATGACTTCAAAGTGGAGTCACTGTTTTCGTTTTTGTTTTCATTGGGTTTTTAGCTTGTGTGAGCCTTCAGGGAACCAGTGCCGACTGTGCGATGGGAAGTCTTCTTGGGTTCTTGGGGACAACCTACCTCACAGGAGGGAGTCTCCTCTGCTCCCTTCTTAGTCATGTGCACACAGATGAGGAAGCCCCTGGCAAACTGAAATAGAAAATACAAATTTCAAGTCTGAACAAATAAACAAATGCGACTGAGTGTAGCATTTCTAGCTTGAGAAAAATCACACTTAGATTTCACAGCAAAAAGGCAAAATTTTCCAGGGTGTGTGTCACTGTCACTAAAAATAGCTTTGCTGCTTCCAAAAACATGGTTAGTGTTTTATCCATTAACTTTCACTGTGTACGGAGGCAGAATTACTCCACCTTTTGGTGGGGGGTGCTGGGGATCAAACTCAGGGCCTTGCACTCGCTAGGCAAGCACTCTACCACTGAGCTAAATGCTCAACCTCTCTGAGTCCTTAAGCTGCCCCCATAATGAATACAAGTGAAAGATACAGCTGTCGGTGTGGTAGAAGCCATCTCAAAACAACACTGTGAACTACTCTGCAGCCTTGTTGGCTCTACAGACTCTCCTTTCTGTGAAAGACCATTAGAGAATGGTGGGTAGTGTGACATATTTAAAATTCTTGTGGTTTTTAGGTACATGGTAGAGCTAGATACAGTTCTAGACCCTTGCCATGCAAGATATGAGCTCACACATCAGGAAAATAGAAGGAGAAATAAATGAAGGACCTGGTATTTTAAGGAATTTCATGATGAGTTCATTTGTTGAGCAAATACTCTGCCACACACACATTTGTAAATGCAGATTTTGCAGCATTAAATTTGTTTATCGTGAGAGTGTACCTCTATTTAGAGCTGTAGATACATGTTTTCGTAGTAGACACTTGGCCTCTATGGTGGTATCACTGTGGGGAGGCTCTCATAGTGAGGAGTGGGCAGCAGCTCACTTCTGCAACCATGAGTGGGCCGGTGGCTGGGCAAACATGGTGGCCATGTGCTGGGTTTGCCAGACGAGAGAGCAGGGGAAAAAATTTGCCTGAAGGGCCGGTGCTGGGAGGAGGAGAGGTAGGAGACGTCTTCAGCTGTGGCCACATGCCCTCTGGCTTGGCATGTGTGGCACACTTAGTGAGTTGTCCCTCAAGTCTCCAACAGCTGCCTGTTGACCTCTTCTTACAGGGTGGCTGTATTTGACTCAAATACCCTTTCTTCGGAGGTGGTGTTCCAGGCTTCTATACAGTATCGGGATGGTTGGGCGCCTCTGAGGTGGCTTCTTGGCTCCTTCACCTTTATATTAAAGCAGGCAGTGTGACTGGCCCCACATGGTGAAACAATACAGTTCCAATCACTCTCCATCCAAATTCCTAGTCTCATCATCTAACATCTTTGCCATTATCTCTGCTACATTCTGGGAATGTTCAAGTATGATTGGACCTCGGGACCTTTATATTTATTCTTGGCCTCCAGAATTTCCTCCACATAGACTGACATTGTAAACTCACAAACCAAAGCCATTTTGGGAAAAGACAGACTTTTTAAATAAGAGAAATTGAAGTCTCGTGCATCAGGGAGATAGAATGAGATTAGAGTCTGGAAGTTGGCTGTGATCCAAACAGTAAGAGGAAGGAGGACAGATGAGGGTCTGCGTGGCTATGCACACCGGCTGCACGATCCTGGGGCTTCGAGTCACTACTCTCTGGGTGGTGTTTTCTGAAGTGGGCAACAGGGCAGCTTTGAGGGGGACCACATCTATGGGTCAATGGGGTGATGTAATGCGCAGAAGAAAAGGTGTATAGTATTGGGGCGATAGGGCCAAGATCAGGTCTTTCTGGAGGAGGTCTGCCTTGCCTGTGGTTTGGGAGCAAGGAGACGTGCAGGCTCCTTTCAGCTTGCCTTGCCGAGTTTCTCCCTCTCAGACTGCTTTTTGAGTTCTCTTGTTCTCTGCAAATTCGGTCTGCTATTTCGGACATTGTAGACAGTTCTATGTGTTTTCTTGAGACACACGTTTCCTGCCACCTTTGGAATATGTTGACTGATCTATGAGAAAATCTGCTGAATCAACATTATAAAAAGTCAGGTATAGCAGCACATACCTGTAATCCCAGCACTCTGGGAGGCTGAGGTAGGAGGATTGAAAATTCCAGCCCAATTTGGCATCTGAGTGAGACTCTGTCTCAAAAAACAAAACAAAAGAAAACAAAACAAAACGAAACAAAACAAAAAAACGCCTTTTTAAAAAAAGAACTTGGGAGGCAGTTCAGTGCAGAGGCCCTTGGTTTAATCTCCAGCACCCCCACCACCAAAAAAAAAGAATAATTAAAAACAGTGAGACTTCTAATGTTGGCTTTGGCTCTTTGCAAAATTTGTAAGTTTGCTGTTGCCAAACCAAGTATTCCATGAACTCTTAAACTACGTCTCTAATGGGCATGTATTAGAAAAGGAATAGACTGTACCAGGAGTTTCTGCATCGTTGAGTCTCGCTTAGCACTGGTAACATCATGAGCCTCGTCTCCGAGCGGGACCTCTCCCAGACTTTTCATGCTGCATCTTGACAGACGCCTGCCCAGGGCCTCCGCGGAGTGACTGGCCAGCACTGAGGTAGCTGGGATGGTTTCCATTATTGCACTTCTGTTACTGACTGCTTCCAATAACAAGTACTTTCTAATAAATCGAATCATTTTACTCTTTGGGTGAAAAATGAAATCATATACCCAGACCATCACTTGGGCACCATGATTAATTTCCTCTTGTGTTTGCCCAAAAATAGCATTCTTAAGAAGGTTCTGACTAGCGTGGCTGTACTAAAAACAACAAATCTTCAAAGGAAATGGTACTGAGTATATAAAAAAGCTATAAGACAGAAGACTTGGTGAAAGTATATTCTTATAAAATGATTCAAGTACAAGACACAATTTAATTCTTTTTCTTGATGCAAAAAAATTAGCCCTTTGGTATAGTAAATTCCTCTGATGTATCCATTTGAATACATTTTAGAAGAAAAAATCTCACATTGGGTTTCATCATTTCTCCTTTCGATGTTCTATTTAGCTGTCTTCTCCCGCACAAGAGGTAGCATGGGGAAAACGAGGTGCTACCACGTGACTCTGTGGGCTTTGCCGTTCTCCAGGCTAAGTCAGGCACACGGCCGCCAACACACTAGAAGTCTCTCTCCACCCGGGGGACTGGCAGAGGGGTTGTATTTCAAAGGTAATTTATAAAATAGATAGTGTGCCTACAGTTTGTTAAATGCCACTATATTTTGTCCTTTTGGGCTTCCTAGCTATTTTCTTTCATCTCGTTCACTAGTTTTTCTCTACCTCACCCCCACCTGCTACAGGTAAACCTTCTCTTTGCACTTTCTCTCACTGAGAATCTTCATTCATTCTTAGAGTTTTAATTAATTAACAACTAATTGACTAAAATTGACTGTTCTTACTATATTTAAGAAATACTATGCAAGAGGTTTGAGGAATATAAAGATGAACAAAAATACTCCTAGCTAAAATGTGATGAGCTTGCCTTGCAAGTACAAGGCCCTGAGTTCGATCCCCAGCACCAAAAAAAAAAAAAAAAAAAAATGTGATGAGCTCTTATTACTACATGATACTCCATGACAAGTGTGCGTGTCTAGGCACTAGGCATCACGATAACCATTAAAAGGAGCTCGTGACCTGTAGGATAGATAATATACAGGGATGCATCTTCCATAAGGTAGTTTCAGTACAAAGTGTAGGAGCACAAAGAGGGAAAGATCATGAAAATCTCAGGAGATGAGTGAAAGCTTCACTTAAAATGGGACCTTGTCAGCTCTGCTGGCGCATGTATATACTATAATTCCCGCATTAGCAAGGGTGAGGCAGGAGGGTCTCAAGTTCAAGGTCAGCTGAGCTACACAGTGAGACTACATCTCAAAAAACAAGCAAACAAAAGTTAGACTGAAGAATAGTAGTGAGACAAGCAGGCAGAGCATGAGCAGCATTAAACATAGAGTGATTGGGAATGTACAGGCTGTGCTCATCAGTAAATAGTTCAGCTTCCATGGAGAAGTAGTTGGTGGAAGTAGAACTGCAACCCCATTTGGAGACTCATACTAAGGGATCCAGTTTTTAAAAGGTGGGCAGATCTCTGGGTAGGAGAGTAATGTAGAAGTCGGTGAAGTCAAGATTGTCAAAAAGAAAGCGTTTCCACTGTTCAAATTGGCAGAAAGATCCAGCTGGATGGGACTGAACATTATCTTTCTTGGGTTGTGAATCTAGAATCTTTGGGAATGTTTGCTGAGTGATTTCAGTAAGTTTACGCTCATTTTCAGTGAGTTGAGAAGGGAAGTTAGAGAAATGGAATAACATATCCTGTTGAAAATTTAGGAATTTAGGGAGAAAGAATTTTGGTAAGAGTTAGACTTAGTATATTTTAAAACAGCAGCAGAAAAGCTTAATTTCCCATTTCTTTAGCTGAGTAAATTACTTGTCTCGCACAGAGTCAGCCCTTAGCATTCATTTCTTGACCTCGCAATTGAAATCACCATGTTTGCTTTCCTCCACTTTGAAGCTTTATTTAAAAGAGCAAAGCAGTGTGACTTGAGTGCCAGTGCTAAGGGAAGTGTTGCAGAATCCAAAAGATGATTGACTTGATTAGTTTAGACTTTGTCTCTGACATATATGACCCATATGTACAATGAGTGGGGCCATTTCCTGCCTTCTGAGGTTATTGTGATACCAAATTTAGCTAATATCGATACAATCTGGAGGTGTTTGGATAAGAAAGGTGGAGAAAGATAGAAGAGTAGCTGGGGGAAAGTACATGTCAAAGGAGGACTTTCAGTGATGAGAGAGATTTTACTGTGTTTTTTGGGAAAGAGGCTACAGGACTGGAAAGGAGCAGAATCAAGTATACAGGACAGAGAAAAGATTCTGATGACAGCATCTTGGAGGAAGGAAATCAAAGGTATGATATGGGAGCTGATCTCAGTTTTCACCTTAAAAAGGAGGGAAACTCTTCATCTTCTGTGAGAGGCACTCTACAGAGTAAGACTAAAGAAATATTGACTGGTACAAGGAAAAATAAGGGGCTAAGACAAGCATAAACACATGTCCTGAATTTTTCTAGAAAACCCCAATTTCTGCCTTTAGAGGTTCTCAAGGTGAAAGAAATATAAAGAAATATTAGAAGAAAATTACCACTGGAGTGCTGATAGTGTTTGAGTCTGTGTGTGTGAATGTGTTAGAGTTGGGGAAGAACATAGGACTGTCTAACTATATAGGAATGGTCATTTAAAGGAGCACTAAAGACGAGTGTTCATAGGTAAGGGCACCCAGTTAATAAAAAGCTTGTTTAAATCAGTGTGAGAAATTTCGCTTTTCATCAAGTAGGGCCTACGCACCTCTTATAAGTTTCTAAGCAACAGAAATGCATGATCAGGAGCAATACTTTAGCAGAAGTAGTCTGGCAGCAGTTATTCACTGACCTTCTAGTTCCCAACCCTCATATTTGTCAAATGATACAGACTTGATCTCCATTCCAAATCCTGCCATTATCCTAGGACAGTTCAGTAATTAATGAGAGATGAGCCAGTATCCTAATTTCACCATTCCTTGGGTTCATTAATCCCAGTTACCTTCATGTCTATTCTCAAAATCATGCCCAAGACCTTTATAATGGTCATAAATATTTAGAATAATATTACTACTACAATACTATGATTCTATTTTTTTGTCAACTTTAAGAAGAGATGTAATAACTCTGTTGAGGATGATAATCAATTCAGATGGAATGACCTGTGCAACCAAGAACCATAGGCTGATCCTACAGGAGTACCATTTATCACTATTTTCTTCAGAAATAACTTTTCTTTTCGTAAATGAATTCCATTTGTCACACAGGAAGGTCTTCCATATCGTCCCAGTGCGTCTGAAGAATTGGCTTTTAGTTACTCTCCATGGGTTTTTAAATTGCACTTAATATGCTTGTCTTCAGAATCTCAGACTGAGGTCATTGGAAGTGAGGCTGCAGGGAAACCTTACACTACTTAACTGCTCAGCATGCTGGGAAAGGTATGTCTCTGCTAAATTTAGGAAGCAGAAATGAGATGAGCTGCTTTCTGATTAAAATCGGGACTAGATCTGATTCTTGGCTGAATACAGTGCTCCAGAGTTTCATGTGTCCAGAAATATTGTCTTTATTTTGAAACAGCTTTGGTGTATGATATTCATTGTTTCAGGCAGAGTATTTTTAGCGTTCCTGCTGGAATCAGAAAGTTAGCTTCTCTGTAGTAAGACCAACATATTTATGGGAAGTGTATGGGAGAACCTCGGTTTTATTGAGAAATAAAAAACCATTTTTATGATTTTATGGGACTTCTGGACATGGGAAAATACATAGGAGTAATATATGTAAGATGGAGATTCCTCCTTTACTGGCTATACCTTGTATTTTTCTCAGTGAAAATGACCTCAATTACTTCAGTAAACAAAACTATAAATATTCCAACTTATCTGTGTATCTATTTCCCAGTTATTTGTGAATGTGCTTTTGTTACATGCAGTCATTTTCAGATAAAATTGGTGTTTGTACAGATAAGTGTTATAAGCAATGCATATTGAAAGGAGTAAGATTTGGAGCATGATAAGCTTTTGGTTCCAGGATGACTTCTAGGACAGATGTCAGGCAGAATCTACACTGCTAGATCTGAAGCTTGGGGAGAGGTAAGATCTGGAGCCATGCTATTCAATGGAACTTTTTGTGAAAAAAAGAAATATTCTATGGTCATTATGTATACAATGTACCAATACATGTTCTTGGTTAAAAAAAAAAAAAAAGAAATATTCTATATTTGCCCTGACGATGTGGCAGTCACTAGTCGCCTGTGGCTTGTGAACAACTGAAATGTGTCTAATTAGGCTGAATTTTGAATTCTACTGAATGCTAATTAAATGTAAATAGCCGCAGGTAGATGGTGGATAAATTGTATTGAACAGTGAGAATATCGAGGAAAATCCACAGCACACATCTGAGGAAGAAGTTGAGGAATCTGTCCTTGACAAGTCCGTAGAGGACACCTGTGGCTAAGGGCAGGGAGAGAGAGAACTGGCCAAGGAGGAAAGAAGATGAGGTTGGAGATGAAGAAGGAGAGCAGGGCCATGCTGCATTCTTCCTGCAGGGAGGAGACACTTAAACAGTTCTCACTGCGGCAGTCGAGAATGGAAACGGAGAGCTTGCTGCCTTTTGAGCTGGCCCCTCGGTGCTATTTCGAGGGAGTGAGGAGGTTGTCGCCAGGGCTGGTGTCCAGAGTGCTCTAACCTTCACTTTGCAGAAGTCTGCGGGTGGGGAAAGATGGCAGCTTTGGCTCTGAGGAGATAGAAAAGGCAGGAAAGGCTTTCTGTTTTTTTTTAAAGTGAACACTGAAATGTGAGACACACATTCTCCCCTCACAATCCCCAGTCTTACCTTTGCTCGTTGCCCACTGCAAATGCTTTGCTCTTCTATTTTACTTGAGAGATTCAGGTCTTTTCAACTTCCTTCCGTCTCCCAAATCTCCAGTCATTGCCTTCCCTTTCTCCCTTTCTTTCTGCATCAAGATTAACCTACTTCCTTTTGTCAAGGTTAGTTCTGGTGAGTGGATCCTACTTTCTTCTTAGACTGATTTTGAGTCTCTTTACTCCTCTCCGTCCCTGACTCCCCCTCTCCTGTTCCTGCCAGCTCTCTCTGGTCTTTATCACCATCATGTTGGGGGTTAGGGGCTGAAACATGCCTTCTAAAGGCAGCTAGAGTAATCAAAGCTCTTTAGCTGAGTTGTCGTCAGCAGAGTCCCCATCCCCCAGGGAATCCGGATGTGGAGTGTTTGGGCCCTTTTATTCTTGTCATCTTCTGACTATGTGCTTGCTCCTTTATTCTCCCTCCATTCCATTGAGGTCTCTGTATCCTCACTTAGGTAAATTCATCTTTTTCTTTCCCTCCCTTTTTCCCTCTCTCCCTTTTTCCTTTCCTCCTTTCCTCCCTTCCTTCTGTCCCCAAACTTCACAAATGCTAGTGCTCTACTAAGTGCTCTACCACTGAGCCACACCCCAAGCCCACCATCTCCACCTTTTTCTATATATATATTTTTTCTTTTTTAACAAAACCTCTGCTTGTTCATATCTTTCTTTCAAAGAATTATTATAAATTACAAACTCCTAAAGCATAGATCTTGTCTGTAAAGCGCTTGACACATGCTTTTTGAAAATTACTTTACAGCTCCAATTAATTAAAATAAAAGGGTTTTTAAATAAGTGAATTATACTATTTCAATGTTTTCTCAAAAGTGTGGCATGTTAAGCACACAGGTTTGTCTTGACAGAGCCTTTAGCACCATGACCAAGATGTTCAGGGAAATGTGGGTCCTGGCAGATGCTCTGGCTTGGTTTGCTACCTGTCAGAGTCCCTGCCACTGGGATCGCATCGTGCATTTTCTCTACTAGGTCAGTTATTGGTGGCAGAACTGTTTCAGCCCAACCGGATGGAGAGGAGTCTCATCATCCTCCCTGATTACTGAGCGGAAATAAAAAGGGGTCTGGAATTTCCTTTAAAATGCTCCTGCTCCTCCTCCTGCCCCAAAAGCAAATGAGGCGGTGCATAGGTAGTTTATTATACTATTCTGTTTATTTTCTGTCTGTTTAAAACTTTTCCACAATAAAAAGTTCAAAAACAAATAATATGTGAAACAGCAAAAGAAGACTAATGCCCGTAGACCCATTCTACCCTTCCTTTGCTACCTAATATATGTTAGTATCTTAATTATTTTGTTTAGTAGTCACCATGATCCTAAAGGGTCACAGGAAGAGTAAACAGGGGCATAGGGGTTTGAGTAGACTCCCCCATGAACTTCTAGGTAAGGTGTGCTTGCCTTCTGACCCCAAAGTTCTGCTCTCTCTTTTTGCATACCTCCCCAAAGCCTGTGGTATCACACTCTTTCAGCACTTTGCTCTTTAATATTTGCACTAAACCTGAGCATGGTGGTGCATGCCTGTAATCCAAGACCTCAAGAGGCTGAGATGGGAGGATTGCTACAAGTTCCAGGCCCGCCTGGGCTACATAGTGAGTTCAAGTTCACCCTAAACTACATAGTAAGACCCTGTCTCAAAAAAAAAAAAAAAATCAAGTAAAAATAAAAAGCACTGAATACTATACTGGGAACTAATGATTTTAAATCCCATCCAATCACCTATCATATATTAAGGGCAACCATATGCCAGAAAAATATTGTACCACTGATGTTTTGGCAGTCCAAGTTGAAATGCAAACTAATTGGAAGAAAGATCCTATTCTACAGATAAGGACAAGAAGCATGGATTATTCCCCCATACAGGATATTCCCCCATAAGGCACAACAGATATAGAAACTTACCAAACTCTGGATAACTTTGTCCTAAATCGTAGCTTGAATTCACAGTTAGTTTCCCTTCAAAGATTGCCTCAACTCTTCATGTCCTTTGTTTCTTTTTTAATGCTTCTTAGGATTTTAGCAAGCTGAACAACAGAAATCATTTGTACTGAATTTGCTAGTGGCTATGCCAATGTCATTGCCAGACTGATGGCTGAAAACATTGAAATATAAAGTGAAATGTTCACTGTAAATTAGGTAGATTTTTTTTCTGGTTTGCACTATCACTTCATAATAAAACATTTTTATGCCTATTAAATGTTTCAAGGAATAAAATGTAAGATAGTATGTGCTTAGCATGAGCAAAGCCCTGGGTTTGATTCCCGGTACCACCAAAAATAAAAATAAATAAAAATCAGAACAGCATGTCTAGACCACGGTGAATTTAAATTGATGGTGCCCAAATTAGTGAAATGTCTGTGTACGAGCATCATTTACAGCATGTAGTACCTGGAGATTGTAGGCAGATGTCCAGGCCCGTCTCTGCCTTTTCTTTTATTCTACTTTCTTCTGAACAGTTTCAGTGACATTCTGGGTAAAGACAGATGACAGAAGACGGTCCTTTCTTGGGACTTTCTTCCTTTACTGCTCCTCCAGAGGTAGAATGGTGATGGAGGGTGCGTTCTGAACCTCGTGTGACCTGTGGCGCTTTGGGTTTCCAAGGCATGGTTACAAGTGCAGACAGTATTTTTCTTTGCAAAGCTAACTGGCCCAGTAAGATTTAGAGTTTGATTTCATAAGAACATAGCAATCGCCCATAGACCAGCCTCCAAACGATGACAGGATCTAAGAGACTCATCATATGGCTGTCGACAGAGCAGTATTTGCCTCCAAACTGACCCTATTTAAAAGAGAAAGCAAGGCATTGAGGAAAATGGTCAGAATCATTTTACCATGCTATTAGTGCATAACCAAAAGGAAAGACATAAACGATTCCTGAAGAAGAATTCTGTCAGGTGGGTCTTTTCAGCTAACGTGTAATTCTGTCATGGACCCAGTCCGTGTATCAACAATGTGCATGTTGGTATTGGCAGGAAAGTGTTTCTAGGGGCCATTCCAAACAGCATCCATGAATGCATAGGAACACTTACGCTGAGGTTAAACACTTCCTGATCAAGGGCATGGAAGGAAACATGAAACAATGTACATGAATTTTAGCAGACTCCCTGCTCTACCCCTGCCTTTTACAAACAGTAATAATGAAAGCACACTGTGGCTCTACAGGGATGAGTTAGTTTATGAAGAAAATCAGCAATAAACTAGGGTTTGTATGCTCTTAAGCAGATTTAGGAAATAATCTCACATGCTCAAGACCACACTTACCTCAGTGAACGTGAGTGGCCATTGAAGAGGGGTGTTTATTGTTTTTGAACCTTGAATGGGTCTGTTTCTTGCTAGCCTGGAATATGAAAAATTGTATGTATGTTTCATATGTGTGTATACGTATTGTGTGTATGTATAAGTATACTTAAATACATATATACACATACAGATATTGTTAACACACTGCTTTCATTAGAGAGCAAACTTTTTAACCTGAAAACAGTGTATAAGACGGACTGTGTTTTGAAATAATAAAAATAAGTATTTTTCTTTAATAGAATGTATATTCTTGCCTTTGAGAAAGGACAAGCATTTGGATGCAGGAAAGATCAAGGTTGGCTAAAGAGTATGAGTCTTGAGCATTTGGTATCTTTGCAATATCTGACATAACTTGGATGTTTGTGATGTAACATATCAGCTTCGAGTGCCAGGGATGTTGACTAAAAACACCTGAGCAAAGACCTCTCCAAAAAGAACTTTACACATTCTGACTGGGAAACTCTTCCAGCACCATCAAATAACTTCACGTGGGAATCTCTGAACCTGGCACTTTCTCTCTCGAGCGGCAATTGCGTAAGTGGAGGGATGTAGGTGTCCCTTCATCACCTGTGAGATAAGGAGTAGTGAATGTCAGATCTCATTTCCTCTTAAGTGTTACCTTATATCAGTTATTTCTAGTAGCTGGGACAAAATGCTTAATATCCACAATTTAAAGGAGGAGAGATTTATTTTGGTTCACAGTTTTCAGAGGATTCAGTCCATAGTCATCTTGCTCCAAGACATAAACATCATAGCAGAAGAGCCTGGTGGAGAAAAGCTGCTCACCCGATGGCTGCCAGGAAGCAGAGAGAGAAGGGAGGAGCCAGGAATAAGAATATACCCTTCCAGGCCTTGTCCAGTGTAAACCACCTTCAACCAGGTTCCACTTCTTAACAGAACAGTCAGGTCCTGAACTTATTAGTGGGTGAATGCACTGGTGAGTATAATCCCCCCACATGAGACTTTTGGGGGCATTTTAGATCTAAAGCATAACATTCTACCCCTGGCTCCCAAAAGACTCATGTACATCTTTCCAAGCAAAATACATTTTCCCCGTCTCTAAGAGTCAGCAGACTCTTAACAGTTCCAACATGTCTTAAAAATCCAAGTCCAAAGTCTCCTCTGAGGCTGAAGGCAAACGCTTAGCTATGAGCCCCAGTAATAATCAAAGAGAAAATTAAATATGTCTGATGGACAGTGGCATAGGGCAAACATTCCTATTTCAAAAGGGAAAAATAGCCGGGGATTTAGCTCAGCGGTTAGAGCGTCTGCCTCAAAAGGGAAAAATAGGGGACTAGAAAGGAATTGGACCAAAGCAAGACTGAAACTCAGCAGGGCAAACATTAAGTCTTCTATATCCAGCACCTGGGGCAGGTTGTGGTGAGATATGAACTCCTAAGGACTTGGGTGGTCCAGCCCCTATGTCACTGCTGATTGCAGGCCTTATGGCCTCTCTCTTGGGTGGCTCTCTGGTGCGCCTTGGGAAATTTGGCAGGATCCACCAAGGAGCCATGGTGAAATGAATCCTGGGGAATCAAATTTTTAGGTTCTCAAGCAGAGGCCTACAGGCTCTCTTTTCAAGGAAATGTTTACATTTTTCATCTCTAAGCCTGTGACAGGTGGGATGTTTGCTGATTCTTGAGATGCCTTCAAGCCATCTTTTCTGTTGTCCTGATGCAAAGTACTTGATTTCTTTTTAATGCTGATCTTTTCAGCAATCACACGCTCCATGGTCCCATCTTCACAGGTTCTTCCTTTCTAGCCAAGCTGTAATTTTTTCAAATCATTCAACTTTCCTTTTTTCTCATTTTACTGTAGATGTGGCTAAAATCAGCCAGTAGTACCCATACCACAGCCTGATGTTGGGCTGATTTGAAATTTCTTCCACCAGATTAATTAGTCTGTTATCTTTAAATTTAACTTCAGAGTCTCAGGACATGGGTAAAATGTAGACAAGCTTTTTTTGCCAAAGTGTAACACACCTAGCCTCTAGTACAATTGCCAATAGAGTTCTCATTCTCAACTGAAACCTCATTAGCCTGGCCTTTACTACCTTTATTCCTATCAGTATCCTGGTCTTCTGAACTCTCACCAGAATCTCTTATCAATCTCTGCTTACACTATTCTAGAGCTTCTCCAGCTGGCATCTTCAAACCTGTCCAAACTCCTTCAGCAAACAAGTTCCAAAGGCTTTTGAACCACATTGTCAAGTATAGTCATAGCAATGACCTCACTTCTCTGGTAATAGCATCTGTATTAGTCACTTTCCTTCACTGGGACAAAATACCTGACACTAAGAACTTAAAGAAGGAGAAGTTTATTTTGGCTCATGGTTTTCAGAGATTCAGTTTATGATCGGTTAGTTCCAAGGTAGAAGGGCATGGGAGAAGAACACTACTCACTCCATGGCAGCCAGGAAGCAGAAAATGAAGGGAGGAGTTGGAGAGAACCTATACTTGTAGTAGCCTGCTTCCAACCAAACTCCACCTCCTGGGGTGATGAATCCCCCGATGAGTATAGTGCCCCTATGATTCAGTCACCTTCCACACACGTGAGACTTTGGGGGAACATTTTAGATCTAAACTCTAACACATCTTCTCTTTGCAATGACCTTCACAGACATTACACTGCTGTCTTCTCAGCAGATGGGATCATCAGCCTGGCTGTGCTCGTTGATCGTCTGGTGAATGCTGGTGAGGCAGTGGAGGGAACTCGGGGGGAATAAGCTCTCGAGCCCCTGACCTCACATAGCTGCAGGAATATGGTCTCCATGACTGGTGCTCAGCTTCAGGCACCCTTTCACATGGTTCATGCCAACAGCCTCTTAGCTGGCATGATCTTCCTGCAGCCTTATTGCCCTTTGGCCAACTCTCCACATCACAGCAAGATAATCTTTAATAAAATACAAAGTTCACTGAGTCTTTCTTCTGCTTAAAGCCCTCAGAAGTTCCATAAAGCCTGAGTGATTCTCCTGGGCTGGCCTCTGCTCACCACTCCAGCCACATCTTTCTCCATGTCCACTCAGTCTGTGATCTTGTCTTCCTGGCCTTTCCGCAATCACCTGAATACTTTCTGTTTTTTGTTGAAGTAGTGTTGGGAGGCTTTTCTTATTGGAAATTATTCTTTCATTTTATATTATGCAAATGATTAGGGGGTAAAGCCATCAAAGTTCCAGTGTCCCAGGTTGGCTGATGAGGGCAGTGTATTGATTTTTGTACCACTTTATTTTTAACATTGTTTCCACAAAAACTGAAGGTCATTAGGCAGGAAAGCAATTCTCCACACAAACACCTACAGTTAGGCTAATGCTCAAAAGCTTGCTCCAGTATTTGTTATGACTTCCCAGCATGTTTTTATAAGGATGCTGGGAGAGGACTTCCATTCTGGCCAGGTGTTTGGAGATTTTTATCTTTTGCCATGCCTGTATCTCTCCCAGTATGGAGCCTTGTTGTAATGAAACACTCATGATTTGTGTTGTAAATACAAAACAAATATACAGATGGAGCCATGTTCTGATTCAGTAATGAACCAGGAGTTCAAGCATCAGGCAAAAGACAAAAATATAATTCTATTATTTAATATTTTAAGTGATTAATTCACACATATAGTTGAAAGGTTAGAAAAGGTTATAAAATATACAAGTATAGTATGTATATATTCTTTTTGTTGCCTACATAATGGGAGTATATAATATGCACTATTGTGGCATTGGCTTTTTTGTTTGTTTTATTGTTTTGCACTACTGGGGATTAAACACAAGCCCTTCACATTCAGCTACATCCCCAGATTTAAAAATTTTGAGACATGGTCTTGCTAAGTTGCCTAATCTGGGTTCAAACCTGTGATCCTCTCACCTCAGCCTCCTGGACTGCCACATTATATTCATTCACCATCATGCCCATCTCGGAATTGGCCTTTTTCCTTTTTTTTCTTAGTACATATTTGTGGTACATAATGAAATTCATCATCAGCAGTCGATACATACACATATCACATATTGGGCCTTTTTCAGATACCAAGTTTGTCTTAGAAATCGTTCCCTATAGAGCATATAGAAATTTTACATTCTTTTTATATTTTATTTCAATGGTACATTTTAGATATACATAGCGATAACATTCACCACAGGAGATCTGTGCCTGTAAACATTCTTTTCAACAGCAGAGTGTACAACAGTTACTGTCCAATCTCCTGTTGGTGGACATTTAAGCAGCACTCAGATTTTTGCTGTCATATTTGCTGTCAACACTGTATGATCACATTGTACGTGTATCTTGTCATGCATGTAAGAGAATATCTCTTGGTGAAACCCTCAGAATTAAATTGATGAGCCAGAGTATGTACATTTATACCGGATTGTGTGAAATTGCCCTTAATGGGTCAGTTTTTTCACTTTTGCTGACACAGTACATCCATTGCGTTACCAATTTGATGTTATAATTCCGCTGCCAATTTAAAAAGTGAAGTGAGAATCTCTGGCTAGTTTTGAATTATATCTTTTTTATGAATGCAGTTGAGCATATTTTTATTATTTTTAGAGATTTTGTATTTCCTTAAATATTACTAGTATGTTCTTTTTTCTTTTTCTTTTCTTTTTTTTTGGAGACAGGGGCTTGCTATGTAGTTCAGGCTGGCCTTGAACTCACTATGTAGCTTAGACTGGCCTCGAACTTGCAGTGATCCTCCTGCTTCAGTCTCCTGAGTGCTGGGATGACAGGTGTGTGCCACCATGCCTGGCTACTAGTATGTTCTTTTTCTTTCCTCTTTTGTCTATTGAACTGTTGGTGTTTCTTTTTTTAATAAGTGCTCTCAATGTAGTAGTTTGTTCTTTGTCATATGAGTTGTAAACCAAATACTTTCATGTAATTATTTTTATTCTGGCTTTGCTTTTGAAACCTTTGCAGAATTTGTAATTACTATTATGTCAGACATCCATCTTTACTTTCTGGTTTTTGACATGGGTCTAAATGAGAAAGAAATCCCTTTGCATTCCTCGTTTATGAAAAATGCCTTTCAAATTGTCTTCTAGCATCCTCCCTCCCAAGTTGTCCCACTAAAATATTACTCCATCTGGAATTCAGCTTGGCTTAAATTATGCCACTTTACTTTTTTGTATATGGCAATTGTAGGAGTCACGGTTCTGTCAGGAAACAGCTCACTAGATATTTCAAATATAACTTAGTGAAAGGATTTGGTTACACAGATGTTAGAAGGCTGAAAGAGTGAAAAAATAATGAGCTACCAAGACATGATAAACTTAGGAGAAATTGGGTAAAATCTTGAAGAACATGCATTTACATGGAAAAGATAAGTGGTTCGAGAACAGAGTCCTAGGAAATTCCAGCAGGAGAGGTGGGAGAATGCAGGATCAGCCATGAGAGTCAGCAAAGGAGAACAAGAACGAGCAGTTTGAGAGTTGGGATGGAAATCAGCAAAGTAGGGTTGCTGCCGAGTGAGGAGTGATCGAGGGGAAGATCAGAGGGAGAGGCCGTTGAAGGATTTGGACTCCACATTGAAATTTGGATCCAGGGGTGGCTGGGGGTCTGAGAAGGAATTCAGATACCAGGTCCCAGCTACTCTGTGTTTTTAGTAGCAATGTGATGCAAATACAATTTTAGGAAAACAAGTAGACTGATCATTAATCTCTGAGTAAGTATGTTAAGCTATCTGTAGGTATTGGTAAGTTCAAAAATAACATATAACCTCCTAGTTAGTAAGAAACATGAGCACAGCACATGGCTTCTAGTAAATGAGGAAGCTGTTTTCAACACAGCCTGCAAGAAACCAGAAACTCCTGGAACAATAAACAGAAGAGTCCTTGTGTGCAGGACACCTTCTCCTCAGTTGACGCAGTTCGCCAAGTCAGCCGGGTGTACGACTCTTGCAGTCACAGCTCTGTGCAGCCTGGTCTCCAACGTGGGGTGTCCCTGAGCCAACGTGAAATAGTCAAGATGGAGGGAAAGATGAAAGGCGTTAGGTGCTGCTGATGGGCAAAGAGAAATGCGGAATGGAAATCGATCGTTGGATTTGGCGACAGGGAGACGCTGGTTTGCCTTGATAAGAGGGCTTCAGTGGAGTGGTATGAGCAGAAGCTTATTTGGAGTGAACTCATGTAAATCCCACCTATCAGGGAGAGTACTAGGGATAGTAAAGCTACTGTTTTGATGAATTTTGTTGTAGAGGGAAGAAGAGAAATGAAGTGGGGCTGTGGGGGAAGTACAGTCACGAGAGGTCTTGTTATGACATTGGCTTGCTGATAAGATTGGGCTGGTATGGAGGGACACAATGATGATGGGTAAAAGGCTACAGCCATGTCTTAAGTAGTCAACAGAGGATGGGCTCTAGTGGATAAGGTGAGAAGTTAACATCAGCTAGCGGCACAAATAGTTCACTTCTAGTAACAGCTTACATTTATGGACTGAGACGCAGTAGGCATATGGAGGTGGTGGGAGATTTTGGAAATTCATCCCTGATTGTTGCATCTTTCTTGATGGTAGGTAGCCAAGGGGAAGGTGTGTGAAAATTTGACAAGGGAGCAGAAGTTAGGAAACAGTATACGAGCAACAACTAGAGGACTATAGTATGATTTTTTCGATGGCATTAACAGGCCAGTCAAGTCCAGTGATCATGAATTCAAAGTGGTGTCAGTTGACATGATGTTTTTCTCTACCTGCAGGTTCAAGCAGTCAGGCTGAAGAGTTAGATTTAGTCAAAGCTGTAGTTTGACCCAAAGAGGGAAGGGACATGAAAATGAGGGTGTATGCAATTGAGATTGAAAAAGGGAAATGAGTGTATTGAAAAAGGGAGGGTGAAGATCAGAGAAAGAATGGCAAAATCAATGGATTGTCCTCAGAGCATTGTTGGATTTAAGGGTCTAGAGCAAGTGGGTTGGAAATATAGGAGACGATGGTAAAAAGTTGAAATTATAGATGGTTGTAGCTTTTTATAATAATGACAAGGATTAGGGTATGACTGTAGAAGTGAGGGCTGAGGTAGTCTGAAGGACAGAAGCATTAGGATAGAAAGTACAGGGAATTTAGAGGTTAGAATATCAGAATAGCTGGGCGTGAAGAGGCACACCTGCAATCCCAGGCCTCGGGAGTCTGAGGCAGAAGGATTGCTATAAATTCCAGGCCAGCCTGAGCCCCACCGTGAGTTCAAGATCAGCCTGGACTGCATAGCAAGACCCTGTCTCAAAAAACAAAAACAAAAACAATCAGAATAATCACTTAAGAGAATATTGGAATCATTTAGAAATTTGACAAAAGTCTTGCTAGAATTACAGTGATTTGGAAGCTAAAATCTTCTGGGAGGAATGGAGAATGAATGACTCAGGATGGGAATGGCACAAAGGGAAAGGACATTAATTGATATTGCTTGATGACATGCGATTCAAAGCTAGGACATTTTGGGTAGGAAAGTGAATCACCTAGAAATAGCAAGAGGAGCAAGGAGGAGATCACTCCCACCTCCAAGCCAGAGGTGTGAGGACAGTCGGAGAGAAACTATTCACTCTGAGCTCTTGGGCAAGCTGTGTCCTCCCGAGAGAGGCAGGGTTGCCCTGGGGCAGTGTTTCTCAAACTCGGCTCTAAATGCCCAGGTCATATCTCAGACCAGTCAAATGACATCTGCAGGTAGGGGTCAGGCATCAATTGTGTGGTTATTGTTTTCTTTGTTTTGTTTCATTTTGGGTTTTGTTTTCTAAGCTTCAGATGATTTGAAAGTGCTGCCAAGTTTGAGTCACTACCTTCAACCAAAAAAGTGAAGGGAATATCTTCAGAAGAGTTTGTGAATTTAGAGAAGTTTGCTTCCAATGAAATGTGAGTGTCAGAGAGCACAGTGGAAAGTTTTATGGAAATAGATGAAATATAAGATTAGAAGATGATTGTGGAGCCAAATACAGGTTTAAGTTTGGGGTGTGGAGGTGGGGGATGAGCTTTCTCTGGGTTTTACTGGTAGCAAGTGCCTCCGTGTTAGCAGTCGCAATATGGAGGGGTACACGAGTATTTCTCCCATTTGTGGCTCTGGTGACTCTTTAGGAGTTGTCACTGGGAGAAACAATGGCAGCTACCTCAGGAAGAGATGCTTTGAATGGTTTTGCTGTGGTCGGGTCATCTTGAGTCCTTCAGCATTGACCCCATGAATGTGACACCACTAGTGAGACAGCCGCTAGGCCTTCATGGGAACAGATGCGCCCACATTGCTGCAGCTCCCTGACACCCTGCTGGCCGCCTCTCGAGGTTAAGCACACAGGGAGAGTGGCAGCCGAAGGAGGGCACTCAGACTACTGAGAGGAAATCTAGGGATATTCCCATGTCACTACTTAATGAGACTGGCCACTGTTGACTGTGGAATGATGAGGTCAGTGCAGAGAAATCTGGCAGCGCTGGCTGACCGACCTCGCCCACCTGTCTCGTCTATTCGGTCATCGTCACCATCCTGCCATCTGACCACTCGCTCCTGGGTGACCGCACACGATGTTGACAGCGCAGAGAAGGTTCCTGACCGCAAAAACTCAGCAGAGGTCAGAGTAGATCAATTGTCTGAGGCAATAATATCTGGCAGCCTGAGAGCTGCAAATGAGTAGCAAGAGTTTGAAATAAACTAGGAGAATCTTGAGCCATTTTGTCAACTCTGTCACAGCCAAGAAAGTTCTTTCCTAAAGAATTTAAACATAAATTGTGTGCTGTGGTACTTGGGCCTTTATTTTGAAAAAAAAAAAAAAAAACAGATGCAGTGGACATATTATACAAGCTAATATGGCAGAAATTGTTTAACATCATAATCGAAGTCACGTTGGCAGATAAAACTTACGCTTAGACTGTTATGAAGAAAAGAAAGCCGAAGGGGCTATAAGTAATGAGATGATAATACTTAATATGCTTACATAGCATGCTCCCTACTTTGACTGGTGATTGGTGATTGTAATTAGTTGTTGATAAGCTCATAACAAAATCACATATTCCCAGCGTCTTCCCTCAGGAAGAGTATCACACTTGTCAATCAGTTCTTGGTTGGCTGCAGGACTGCCTTTAAAAGAAATAATGCTATAAATAATGCTTCAGATATATGCTCACTAAAAATTAAAAATCTTGAGTCAAATATTTTGAGCTCATTAACCACATTCTTCTTGGTAATGGAAAGATAATAATGTATTCAAACACACAAATTTTCATAAAATGCCTATTTCTTTGTGGGACATTCAATGATTTCATGGTCATAAACTGCTATTGACATGCACATCGATATTCCTTGTGGTGTGCCCCAAATGTATATTAAAATGGTGATTTAGCAAAATACTTGCTCGCCTCACAATTTTAAAATTAATTAGCATATAAATTAATTCTTATTTGAGATCATTGCAATGAATTTAGTAGTGATTTAGAATAATGCAGAGATCTCTGGTCTGAGAATGAGGAAACTTGAATTTCAACATACAGTATAATCAAAAGCCAGTTTGTTGTGTTACTCGGGCAAATCATTGATTTATCTGAACCTCTGTTTCCTTAGAACTTGAAGAGATTTAAATTCTTTCCTATTTTAAATTCTTAGGAGTCTATGAATCGAATGGTCCACTAAGTCTTGGAGCTATTTAGGTTGTTCAGAAACTAGAATTGAGATTAATCATTCCTGATGATTTTCCAAGGCTATCTCACGTTCTACAAATTTCCTCTCATTCTTCCTTCCAAAAATATGGCTTGATAAACAATTAACTGCAGGAGTTCTCTTCCCAAATCTTGCTTCACTAGATTGTTAAGTCAGATCAGTGTAGGATTATCTCCTACTCTTGATGGACCCACAAAACAACTAGCAGGATACCTTGCACATAGCTGCTAAGTGGATAAATTAGTAAACAGAAGGAAAGAAGAAAAGAAGGAAGGAAATAAGGAAGGAAGTAAAGAACTAAGGTAGGGAGGAAGGAGATAAGTAACTGTTACATCAGTGGTGGGCAAGTGCTGAAGGAAAGAGAAGGTCCTTCGACTTTTATCATTAAATAAGAGAGCACCACAAATCAAAGAGATCTCGGTAAAGGTTTAATTATTACAATCAAATCATGACAAAGATCTTTATTTCAAAGAAATTCAACACTTGGAATCCAACCCAGTACAACTATGTATTTGATCTTTCCCTTAGAGAAAATTGTTTTTCGTAGAGTTTGATTTAAACTTTGGGTTATAGATTTGGATAAGAAAATAAAGCAAAAAAACCAAAACAAAACAGAAAACGACTCAGGTGAAAGATGGTGATGTACAAATGGAAGTGACAGTTAATTTACTGAAAAAGAAATAGCAAGGCATAACAGCTATGTTGAAATGAGTACCAGTGTCAATGGAATTTCACTGGCCTTGACACTTCCGTTCTATTGTTGAGTTAAAAAACTCTGAAGTGGTAGATATTAGAGAAGCCTGCGTGGGTGTATGTATACAAAAAACTCAGGAGACATAATACTAAGGCTGGCTGTGGAGACAGACTGCCCAGACACCACTTACCAGTTGCATGACTGGGCAAATCGTGGAACTTCCCTGCCCCTGCCTCAAATTCCTCAGTTACAAAATGGTAGATGACACTTTCTTTGGGAGGGGGACAATATTTAAATGCATGTTCAAATGTATATTCTCAGTTACTCCTTTGAGTTGGATCTGTCTTTGCTATTCCCACCCAGAATGAGAACGTGGAGAGACTTCCTGGGTCTTACTTAACCCTCACCTACAAAAACAGTACCAGAACTACAGGCAAGTGGCCTGACAAGCCCCCCCCCCCCCGCTTGGTGCCCTCTACAACATGGATCACCCCAAAGGAGCTCCAGGTTGAAAGACACAAGTAACAGCTCATTTACATAATCTCAAAATCCAGCAAAGAATCTTCCAGTGTACTGGCAGTTTATTTTTTTAGATCTATATAAAAACATACGTGAAAACTCTCAAAGTCTATGGTCAGTATTCTGATAATTTCTTGCCGTCTTTAAGGTTTAAGTATGGTGATATCGTAGGCTTTTGCTGTTGGTAAACTAACCCGTCCACCTTGTGGACCATTTAGCATGGTTAGCTTTGGTTTTGATCTCCTTCTTCTGGCTGTAGATTCACAGGATCCCCCAAAGCGTCTATTCAGTAATTGTGATGCATTCCTGTAGCCTTTAAGACTAAGCCCTAAAAGCTCTGCTTTGTGTACTTGATCTGTAGCGACCTTTGGAGTCTGCTGCCCATTGAACGGAGGTCTTCCTTGTGCGATCACAGAATAGTGCCTCAGTTCACTTTCTGTTACTTGATAGCACCGAACAAAAATACCATTATCAGTGTCTGAGGAAAAAAAAAAAAGATATGGTACCCTGTCTCTTTAAAAGTTTAAGAATAGCAAGCACAGTAGAGTTAATTCTTTCAGGGCCTGCGCCTTGAGAATTTTCTGGCCCAGAATCAAGCTACAGATAATTAATTATGTCAGTGAAAAGCTCCGATGGCCTGTTCTCTTCAGAGAAAAGTGACATCATCCATAGAATTCTCTGGCAATAAAGAAGAACAAAGCTGTGAGTGCGGGAAATAACAGACAGATGTCCACAAGTGCATATTTTATCTACTTCAAAGTGCACTGCAAGAAGTCACCTCCCCCTGCCCCAGTGGGGGACTGTCTCCCAGCAGCAGCAGCTTGGCTAGGGGTCCCCAGAGTGGGGAGGGACGTTACAGGGTTGGGTTCACTGCCTCACATGCTCTGGCCTGAAAATCCAAGTGTGCTGTTCTTAGGGGAGTTACTAAAAGCATGACAATGCTCAAAAAATGTTGGCAAGATCATGACAAGCCAATCAAATTATGTAGTGTGGGGAAATGGGACCAGATGGCGGAAGCGTCATTGGTGGCCGAATGTTAGTGCAGGAAACAGCACCCAGAGAGCTTCAGTCCCGGGCCTCCCCTCGCTTTGTGCTTACCTCATATTTTCACAGGGATGGCAGCTGACCCCACAGCGACACGTCATGTTGGGATCGGATAACCCTTTCCGACCTGTAGGGTGAACTTGGGCGAGCAATTGAATTTCTTTGAGCCTTCTTTTCTTTGTATGTAGACTGGTGTTAAGAGAAACAAATTAAATAACGCTCTCAAAATGAATTTTGTCCACAGCAGCATATAATGTTAATATTGTTGCTATTGCCTTCAACTCTATCTTTCCTTGGAAAGTATATTAGCTTTACATGGTGTATCTAGAGCCCAACTCACATTAGCTGAAACAGATGTTTATTTAGATGAACAATTTTAGGCATAATAGAAAGATTACTATTTCAAAATTTCAGGTACCAGAGGACCAGACCATATATTCTATTATGGTATATCCCTTTGATCTGAAGCCACCTACTCTAGAACTTTCTTTTAAAAAATATTTTATCTGATTATCTAAGTGAAAAAAGTTCTATATAGATCATTTAGAACATTCATTTTCAGTGAGAGCACTATTGTTCCAAGAAGGTGAAAACTGGTTCTTAGGAAGGGAGGTGTGAAGGAAGTTTTAGATGTGACAGTGATTAAGTGTGGTTAAAAGGACCACAATACATAAACATACATACAGTACACATATACCTGTGATGTGAAAATTTTATAATGGGGAGGTATGGTAAGAGAAAGGTTATTTTAAAAATCTCAGTGGGACAAAACTGAAGAAGTTTGAAAAACACTGATTTAGATAAATTAAAAAGTTATAAAGAAAAATATAAATCATCCATAATTCTACCAATCTGAAAGGAGGATTTCAAATAGTTTGCTATTGTTCTTTGATTTATTTTTTCCATAACTGCAAGCACATTGACCATTTAACTTTGAATACTGATTGTAGACATTTCCCATATCATTCAGATCCCCTAAAAATATAATGTCAAACCCTGTATAATGTTTTGTCTTATCAATATACTATATTTTACTCAAATATTTCTGAATATGTTTCTTCTAGTTTTTCTTCTGTTAAAAATATCATATTTGTACAACAATCTTTGTCAAACTACTTAAGAGATATGACTATTTTAATATTTTTAATTTAATAGTTTGAAGAACTCTTATGTGTATCTACTGACAAATTATTTTCAGAACTTCTTCTAATGTATAAGGAGGCAAATAAATGGGGTCTCTATGGATATTGGATGAGCAGTAATTTTCTTTGTTATACCTCTAGCCAATGATCCTCTTGGCTTTGAAATACAGAAGATTCTCGCTGTCTTCAGATTCTGTAACTCTGAATTTTCCTATGTGCTAAATTTTCTTTATAATACCCAAATCAATAATTGCAGCACTTTGTGGCTATTCTTTGTCCTGTGCAGAGGGGCAAAAATTGTGAACTGGCTACTGTACCTGTTCCCAGGCAAGCCTCGGAGACAGCTCTGCTCCGCTGCTCCGTTTCAGCTATGATGTCATAGTCAGATGCCTTTTGTGGTGTATTTGGCACTACATTTTCCACACTTTGTGCCTTTTTATTGGCATTTTGGTGCTTAAAATGGCCAAAGGCATAGTGCTGAGGTCCGGTGTTCCTATGCGCAAGAAGGTTGTGATATGAACATGTACTTCTTATATAAGTTTTCTCCAGTCATCAGTTGTAGTGTCACTGACAGAGGATTTAATTAATTAATCAAGAATTTATACTAAATAATATATTTTAAACAGAAAAATAAAATAATTAATGATGATTGATGAAAACCAACAGAGAGCTCCTAGAAACCTGTTTCCCCCAGAAGCAATGATTCAGTATTTGCTAATTCAGTGTTTGTGGGAACATTCTAGAACATAACTACTGTGACTAATGAGACTCAATTATGCATAATGAGAGTCAATTTCCATTTGTTGTTCTGCTACAATAAGGGACTTGAACCATGGGGAAGATTTGACTGGGATTTTGTGAACATAAATGAAAGTAATAAGCCAATATCTTTTGGAATCTAAACTTTCTCAAGTGAAGGATATAAGGCAGCCTTTTGAAAAGTGGTCTGTCCTCAGAAAGCTGTAAATGCTTTGAAAAAGAACCACAGGAAGTTGCTGATGGATAAGTGGGAGGCACGTGTATGTGCACTACACACAACTCATTCACTTCTCAAGTGTTCTCTGTGCACCTACCTGTGTCGATTGTTGTGTGACAGCAGGAAAGAGAACAAGATGCTGCTGTGAGCTCAGCTCTTGATCTTCCAGGGAGGGAGAAAAGGGAGAGCTGTGATTACACGGCACTAACTACTGCGATCAAGGAAGTAGCAGGCATCGGAAATGGAAGTTGTGCCATTTTATGCCCATTCTCGAGTTGCAGAACACCACAGAGCTCCTAGACAATAACTTCTAGGTAGCAATAACACGTGAAGTATTCTTGTGTAACATTTTTTGAATGTGCTGAAAAGATGATATCATTTTATGAGCAGATACAATTGACTATGTTTTTTTCTTTGAAAAGGTGGTTTCACTTTTCAAATGAAGACGAGGCCTCACGAGGGCCACAGTTTTCTGGGAAAAGCAGCCAGGACATCACAAACAAGGACATTCCAAGTAGGAACTCTATAAGACTACTGTTAAATATTTTAAAGAGAATTCTAAAAATTAACAATAGTTAAACAAATTTAACAAGATTGTTAAATGTTTAAAAAGCAATTTTTAAAATATTTATTTATGTCCCTAGATTGGAGGGCTCCCCCGGTTGCATTCTTCGTCCATAGGCAATGCCTACTTTCAGGGCAAGGGCTAGTTCAAGATGTGTTACTTAACATTGTTTCTTACTGATGCTGGGTTTTAAATAGAATACCAAGAGGAGATTTGGGGGGGAAACAATGTCATTTCTGTAATATGATCTTTTGACAGTGGAGAAGGAGCTGCAGACTCTTAGCTGTGTAGTCCAAATTCTTGGAGCTACTTCTTCAAATCACATCGACAAATAGTGCAAGAGGCTGAGAAGTGCGGTGCGAGCTGACGTGGGTCGCCTGGAGTCTGTGAGGCTTGTGGCACGGGCTGTGAGTGGTTGGGGTGGCACCAGATATGAAGAGCAAAGGGACAAGAAAAGGGGGCCTTTGACCTTTGATTCAGTTTGTGGAAAGGTTTTGTCGCTGGTACCCAGTAGATCCAGTTCCACATCAACCGCTCACTGTTACAAAGGGGAAACAGAAAGAGGAAATTGCTGTTGATTGGACACATACTGTATGCCAAACTTTGTATTTCCCTTCGTCACTTCACATACATTTCATTTTCATGCAAATTGGGGAACTGAAGGTCAGAGCCCACCGACCCAAGTCCCAAAGAGCAGAACCACAATTGATCTGACTCCTGGTGCTGGGGGTGAAGAGACTGAGTTCAGCTGGGCTGACCTGCTCATTCAAGGCCACACCAACAGTCACGTGCCTGTTTCTAATATGAGATCTCGAAGAGCCCGCTGTCTCCACCACACTCATCTCTTGATGAAGGATGAAAGTCAGGAGAAAAGAAAAACTAGCTCTAAGTTTACACCAGGAACTTATGTTTTAAAAAAGACAAAAAGCAACTGGGCTCACTAACTACTTAACAATATACACCTTCAATACCTCAGAAAATTGGTATTCATAACAATCCCCCTGAGTTTTCAAAAAGATGTTAACTTATATATGTTATATTTTTAAAGTAGAAAAAAGTTTTATAATACATAGGAGGATGCATCTTATTCCCAAACCCTTTAGACAATTTAAAGTGCTGCTGACTCTTGCCTTTTTTTTTTTTTTTATGATGTCCAAAGGGACATTCCCAGTGTGTTCAGAGTGGCTGAGATTTTTTTGTTCAATAACACAAAGCTGCAGTATTGCTAAGTTGGTCAAATGTATGTTACAAATATAGAAATTTTTTTAGGTTAGAAACCGGCATGAATAGATCAGAAAGCACAATAAACCGAAGGAACCTCTCAACATTATGTGAGTCAGGTAAACTTTGTGTATAACGTCTATATGGACAATGTAATTTCATCTTGCTTGCTTAAAACAGTTTCTCTTTTGAAAAAGTACGACCCATATTTCTCAGCTCTCACCAGTCTGGGGATAAAAATAAGATCAAAGGCTTTATAAGCTTCCTCTCCCCTCCGCTCCCTCCCTGACCTTCCTCTCCGGTCCCTTTGCAGGGTCACCCGCCCTCCTGTTCCGATCGCCTGGCCACAGGGCTGTCTGTGAGCAGGGGCCTGGCCTCCCTCCTGCCCAGGTCCTCCAGGCCTGCTGGGGGGCTGCTCGGCCATCCACCCAGAGAGCACAATGCAGGGACAAGCTCTGCTCCTCTGCACCTCCCTGCCCTGCTAAGCCTGCGATGCCTTGAATTCTAATATACTGGTTCCTCTGGCTTTCCTGTGGGCTCTTCGCTGCAGTCCCTCCCCGGACTCAGGCGTGGGTGGAGGGCTGATCCGGACCGAGTCTGGGGGCCATGCACGGTGCTGCCCTGCCACTCACCCTGCCCCTCTGATCCTGCTCCATTGTCCTCACTCCCTTGGGATGAGTTCTTGGCTCTGCGGCAGGGCCACCCTGCAGCCAGCCTCCCAGACAGGATGAGATGGAAGGATTTCAGTCAGGCTGGAAGAACACCTTCCAGAGACCAACTACAAAGGAAAGAGGTGAGCACGGGAAAAAGTAAGGAGATGAGGAGAATGTGGCCAGATAGGCAGAGTTGTGCTGCAGATGCCTGATCTAGGTCTTGTCTGGCTGGTTTATGTTGAGAGATTAAATGTACTGAGCTGGATAAACAACCACGAAACTTCCTCAGGTTGTGTGTCTGCAATGAAGTGTCCTTTTTTCAGAAGAGTTCATCTTCTCACCTGACTACAAAGCTGGACCCTGTCTGCTGATTTCACCTGGAAGTGAGCAGTTATTAATAGGGTCTTCATTAATTAGCCCCGAACAAAGAGCTCACAGGCTTTTGGAAGTGGAGAAATTATACACTGTAGGAGCACAGCAGGAGGGGACCGGTGACCTTATCTAATTTCTAATCCAGGACACAGCTGCTGTTTTGCTATTAATATCCCAATGTGTGCAAAGAAGAAAAAAGAAGGAAACTACTTAAGTAATAGAAATACACTTAAATCTATGGATGACGGTGTTGTTTAGATAACTAATCACAAATAAATAGGACTATACTTTTAAAATGTATTACATGGTATTTTTATTTTTCTTAAAAAAATGATAAACTCCAGAGAGAGGATTGGGATGACTTTTATTTTCTTCTCTTAATTGAACTTTTTGGAGGTGAACAAATTAGTTTTGATCTTTCAAGATAAGCCAGGAGTGATGGCACATGACCAGGATCACAGCACTGGGGAGGCTGAGGCAGGAAGATTATGAGTCTGAGGCCACCCTGAACTTCATAGTGAGATCTTGCTTCCAAAATAAAAAAATAAAAATTGTGGTAAGATATCATAATATCAACTTTACCATTTTAGCTATTGTTAGGTATACAGTTCAGTGGCATCAGGTGTCAATATACTTGCCTTATTGTGCAACTCATCATCATCCATCTCCAGAATTTTGCTTAATCTTCTATATAGGAAACCCTACACCCATTAAACAAGAATTCTTCTCCTCCCCGGCTCCCCCTTGCCCCTGGCAACCACCATTTTGCTCTCTGCCTCTGTGAATTGGACAAGTCTGGGTACCCCATATCAGTGGAATCCCACAGTACTTGTCCTTTTCTACTTGACTTATTTCACTTGGCATAACATATTCAAGCTCCATCAATATTGTAGCATGTGTCAGAATTTTCTTTTCTCTTAAATTTGAATAATACCGTATGAATATATCTCGCATTTATGTTTATCTGTTCATCTGTTGATGGGTACCTGGATTCCTTCCATGTTTTTTTTGTTGTTGTTCCCAAACGGTTCTTTATTCAGGCCCGGGCCTGCCCTCCAAAGGGTTCTTCAGCGTCACTTCGGTGTCCCACAGAATCACCATATAGCAGGCTTCTTCCTAGAGGCTCTGTGGTGACCCCAACCCTTGATTTGTTCTGGTGTCACCCTCTCCGGTCGCCCGGGCTCCAGTCTGTGCAGTGGCCTCAGTCAGGATGTTGAGGCATAGCCACCAGCCTGAAGGTGCCCTCAGCTTGGCAGGAAGCCCGGGACGACAGGTTTGTGGAGCACGGCACCCCGGGCAGCCTGGTGACCAGACCCACGGGCTCCAGGTCGCTGGGCTGGGCACGTGGACTCTACTGTGGTGGACTATCCCCGCTCTGGGGCAGTGTGCCCTCCCTCTCCCCAGGCCAGTGCGGGCACCCGGCTGCCTGCAGAGCTGGCCCTGAATCCCAGTGATCTTGCCAGTATGAATGCAATGACCTTCCGTCTTCTTGATGCCAAAATGCTTGCCTAGTGACTTTTCACCAAGGCTTTGGGAGCTGCCACCTGTTTTTCTGGCATATCTGACAGTAAGAGCCATAGCTGGAGGGGGGCTCAATAGGGCTGAGACGGCTGCTCGTATCCTCAGTGCAACTGATGCTGTGTTTGCCTCACCTCTGCTCTTTGACTGTTGTGAATAATGCTACTATGAGTGTGGTATAAAAATATCTACTCAAATCCCTGCTACTGCCAGGCATGGTGGCACACGCCCATAATCCCAGCACTCAGGAGGCTGAGGCAGGAGGACTTTGGTGAATTCAAGGCCAGCCCGGGCTATGTAGTGAGCTCAAGGCCAGTCTGGACTACATAGCGGTGAGACCTTGTCACAAAAAGAAAAACCAAAAAACAAAAAAACCCAATTCTTTTGGGTATATATCCAGAAGCAGAATTGACAAACCCTATAATAATCTATTATTAACTTTTGAGAAATTTTAATACTGCTTTCTATAACGGCTGCACCATTTTACATGTCCATTCATGCTACACAAGTGTTCCGGTTTCTCCACATCCTCACTAACTCCAAAACTATGGAAGTTTTTAAGTTTGACCAAGTAAATTTTATCTATTTTTTTTCTTTTCCTGTGCTTTTGGTGCTGCATCCAAGAAATAATTGCCAACATCGTGAAGGATTTCTTCTGTGTTTTTTCTGAGTTTTATAGCTTTAGTTCCTACATTTTGATTAATCGAGATAATTTTTCTATATGCTGTACAGTAAGGAGCTGATTTTAGTCCTCTGCATGTGGATATCTGGTTTTCCCACTGCTCTTTGTTGAAAATACTCTTCCTGACAGAATGGTCCATACATGTGGAAAACCATTTGACTACACGTTCAAGGGCTTATTTATGAGATCTCTATTCTGTTCTGTTGATCTATATGTCTGTCTTTATGAGAAGGCCACACCATTTTGATTAGCACAGTCTTGTCATAAGTTTTGGAATCAGAATCCAAACTTTGTTCTTCTGTAAGATTGATTGTTTTAGCTATTCAGGGTCTCTTGTGATTCCATATAAATTTTAGGGTCAACTTTTCTATTCCTACAAAAAAATCATTGAGATTTTGAGTGGTTTATTAGTAAAAACTCAAACTGTTGTGGTGATGATAAGAGCAAATTTTAACATGATAAATAGCACTTACTGATATTTTAATAAAAGATTTCTTGTGGATGATACATATCTTAGTCATTTTCTTCATCACTGGGACAAAATATACACTGCCTGCAACTTAAAGGAGGCGAGGTTAATTTTGGGTCACATTTTTAGTTCCTAGGTGGCCAGCTCCAAGGCAGGAAGCATGACAGAAGGGCCCAGCAGAGGCAGAGTGCTCACCTCCTAGCAATCAGGCAGAAGGAGACCGGGAGGGAGATATGCCCTTTCCTGCCACTCTCCCAGTGACCCCACTCCAGCTAGGCCCCACCTCCTAACGGCAGGTCAGCCTACAGCACCCACCGATGTAGACATTGTCCCAAAGCCCACCTGTGAACACACGAGGGTCTTGAGGGACGTCTGCATATAAACCATGGCGATGTCTAGTGTAAAGTGTTCGTCTTTAATGGTTAAGAGCTATAGAGAGTTTTAGGCTGCCATTGAGCATATAGTTGTAGAGGAAGATTTTTCTGGAAAAACCCATGTCCCATTTCTAGCTCCAGTGGCCTTTTAAACAAACCATGTCCGAATGTTCTCCTTGTATGTTGTATTGCTAATGCAGTAAACTTCACTTTCTAAAATTCAGGAGAACATGAGTTTAACTTCTGTAAGAGTAACTAGTAACATTATAAATTCTGTTTTTTCTTTAATCCATTTATAATAGTATTTACGTAACTAGGGTAAGTAGTATAATACAATTTGTATGAGATTTAAAGATAGTGCATTTCCTGCTTCAACATTCTGGTGAAATGTACTGTTGCTCCTTTTCCAGTTTACATATTTTCTTTTTGGAATAAACTTAAGAAGAACAAAGTGTCTTCTAAACTGCAGACAAAGATGTCAGATGAAAGAGAAAAGAGGTTGACAAAGTGTAGTCGTTTAGATCGTTTGAACAGGATGAGTAGCTAAGGTTCTGAGATTTTCAACTTATCCCTTTCTGACTTCACATCATTTAATTTTCCTTTTTTTTTTTTTTTAAATTTCAGCAAATATTTATTGAGTGCCTATCATGTGGCAGGCACTCTTTGAGTCCTTACGGCGGCCTAAGGAAACAGACATTAAACTAATAAATTACCTGCTGTAAATAGGTACAGAGCAATTGAGTCCTGGGGCTGGGAGGCGTTCACCAAGCAGTGTGTGTAGTCTTCCAGGACCATCCACTCGATGATTGCTGTGGTGGGCATATTTAGTCAGTTAACTAAACAATTCAAAGGAGTGACAGTGTTTGGAACTGTGTCGTTCTGGTTCTTTCATAAGCAGGGGAACAGATTTATTTTTACCTCAAGATAGATTGCTCTTGAAAGTCAGCAGCTCTTGGCAGGAATGTGTGGTTTCAAGTGCTCAGTGTCATTAGGCAGGGGCAGGCCTCATCTCAGCCCAGCGAAGGACCGCCATGCTCGGGTCACGGTGGCATGGCGTGGAGTCTGTCCCAAGCTGTCTGCCTCTGAGAATTTTTAAGTCTGTGTTTTTTCCTAAACACTCAGGTAACTATTAAAATTGTATTAAAATATTCTGGGATGAGAGAAGATAGATAACAGGTACCAAGTTATAATGAAGAGTTACAAGTTCTGGTATTCTATTGATCAGGAGGGTGACTATAGATTTTTTGGGGGTGCTGGGGATCGAACTCAGGGCCTAGAGCTTGCTAGGCAGTTGCTCTACCCCTTGAGCTAAATCCCCAACCCCCTAGTTTTTTTTTTAAAATGTACTATATATTCCAAAAAATCTAAAAGAAAGGATTTTGAATGTTTCCACCAGAAAGGAATGATAAATGTGTGGGGAGAAAGATATATTTATCCTGATTTGAACATTATATAACATATGCATGTACTCAAACCTCACATGGTACCCCATAAATATGAACATTTCTATGTCAATTAAAAATAAATAAATTGTGTTAATATTCTGAAAATATTTTAAAGCACTTAGCACTTACCTCAGGCCTTTGAGTCAGCCCGGGGCTTCTGCACAATGCACTGTTTCTCTTCAGGGTCCGAGGCTCATTACCATCCCGACCTGTGTTCCCAGGCTTACAGACCCCATTTTAGAAATATGAAAGAGCTATGTCAGGAGGGCATACGAGTTAAACGTTCTTTCCTACTCAGTATAGTTTTTGTTTTTTCAAAGATTGAAAAATGCAGCAAGTTTGAAATACAGTGAAAATTATCACTGGGCGAAGTAATCAAGAGTGGCCTTTTACTTTTGAAGACAGCTAAGTTTTAAAATTCAGCTCTTGTGCGTAGTAATCCCATTTATGGTTGCCCTGCCACATGTAGGGATGTTATGGAACATCCGGTCTCTTTATCACTTGGTATTTTCCACAGGGTGATTGGCACCTTTCAGTTTGCCTGGGGTTGTCCTGGTTTTCAAAAGTCCAGCCTCCCAGGACTCTGCTCCCCTTGTACCAGGCAAACTGGGACAGTGGTGGCCCTCGTTTGTCCAGAATGGGTTAGCCCTTCAGTCCCCAAGGACTCTCTTGGTCGCTGCTGGTCTGAACTAACCATGATTGTTTGGCAAAGAAATGTCAGTGTGACAGGTGACATGGGGACTTGGATGCTGCCGCTGAGACCTTTGAGCTGATACTGAGACTGTTTTTAAGTGCTTTTCATGCTGAGCTGGCCTATTGGTCGCACAATAGTGCTTTCCAAGTGCAGCCGTGCTTTAGAATCACTTGGGGATATATTTCACCAACAGACCCGATTCTGAACCTCTGTGCCTTTCACACAGCACATGAATATCTTCCCAACACTCAACTCTGACCATGTCCCTGTCCTGCTACTTAAAAATTCCAACACTTCTTTCTGCCCCGTGACAAATGCAAAATTACTGTATGATTTACAGGGCTTTTCGTGGTTTGTCACTCGTATTGTACCAACCCACAGACCGAAATCCACCTGGCCTTCACAGACAGTCTCCCTTGGCCTGGAATGTTCTCTTACTTTATCCCTTCTCTTTCTGGCTCAGTCCTCATTGTGAGACTTCGGGTCACTTCCTCTGGGAAGCCTCCCTGTTCGCTCAGATTCAATCAGGTGTTCTTCTGGCTGAACTTCTTGGCTCCCTGTATTTCCTCCCTTATTCCGTCATATTGCAAATGCCTTTCAGTTGTGTATATCTCTCGAGATTTGAATTCCTGAGGAGGCAGTTATGTCTCTAATAATAAATACAATGCATTGCACAAAGTAAATATGTACAAATATTTGAGAGACTGATTGGGTTCAGCCCCCTTTTGAACCTATTTTGACTCTGTCTCCCCTGATCCTTGCTTTCCCAACAAAGCCCGGAAGCCCTTCCTGGACTGTGTAAGATGAAGCACGTGCTCACCTTTGGCCTTGGCCTTCACAGAGCAGCTCTTTGCTGCCCTCACATGTTTGGAACGAGCTCCTCATGCAACCAAGGGATGGCCATTTGCTCCACTGGTTTTCTCCCCTGGCAAAGCGGAGCTGGAAGAGAATGACGTGTTTGTTCCCAGGCCCTGATCTCCAAGTTGTTCTCCCACATCAGCAAAGAGTAAACGAATCGAACATGTTCATTGTCTCTTCTTCTTCCAGTCCCCTTCCTGCTCTTGGACAGAAGAAGGCAGCTCAGTTTGAGAATCCTCTTCAAAGAATTCTTCTCTGTGTGTCATTTTACATGGTCTATTCTCCCTAGACTCCCAGAACTTTAACCACTTGCTTTTGATTAAACTTTTGTGTGAAAATAAGTTTTAAGGACACCAAACTTTCTGAGATTGGAATTTTATTCTTTTGTAGAAAAATTAACAGGTTTCTCAAACTAGCAATGTGAAATGGTTTTATCCCCCAAATTTATATAAATTGAATTGTATGTTCGCGGTAGTGAAGAAATGTATTGTGATCACATAGTTACCTTTAATAATCCTTTGATTAAAAAGACACAATATTAATTATTGATTTACTATATTAAATAACAAGGATATAAAGAAAACATTGTTATTCCTGAGTATTATTGTAGCAATTTAAAAGCCTGTGGTCATTCATGCTGAATAGTGTGGTTCTAAATATATAATGCATAGCATTACATCATGTTAGACTATTTATCTTTGGTAATTAGTCTAGAACTGTGATAGTGAATCTTTTAGAGCCTTCAATGATAGCAAACTACTGGCTGCAGCATGTGTGCCATAGGTTCTCCACCGCTGGTCTAGGATAATTAAACTAAGAAGAAATGTATAGTATATGTAGCATATTACAATTAATATATGTCAAGCATAAGTTGATTTTGTGTGTGTGTGTGTGTGTGTGTGTGTGTGCGCGTGCCAGGGATTGAACTCAGGGCCTTGCGCTTGCTAGGCAAGCACTCTAACCACTGAGCTCAATCCCCAGCCCATAAGTGGATTTTTATTAAGAGAAACAATAGGTGTTTCATATCAACTGGAAAAATAGAAGCTATCTTCCAAGAGAATCAGGAAGATTTGGTCAAAAAGATAAATACTAAAAATATTTACATAGTTTTAAACTGAATAGCTTACATTAGTAAACTGAAATAGCTACCTGTTTACACTTTCAAAAGCATTTTATTTGTATTATCTTACTAGAGCCTAACAAGGTCCTATGACATAGGGGGGTTAGTGTCCCTATTTTATGAAACTGAGTCAAGGAGATTAATTAACTTTGGTAAACAAGAAGTTCTGTTTTTAAAATTCCTTTTGAAAAAATACCCATAAGATCTGGAGATGTAGCCCAGTGGTAAAGCACTTGCCTGACATATGTGCGCTCAATTCCTAGGATCAGAAGGAAAAGAATATCCATCAAAACGCATTGTGAAATGTATAGTCAGTTAAACTCTCTCAGCCTTACATTTTGTATTTGGTTAGGTAAAAATACATTTTACAAAATTCCTTTTTTTTCCTATCTAAAGTCATCTAATGACGGAAGCCCAACAGGAATTAAATTGTTACCGTTGATTTACATCTACTGTGCCCAAGCTTTATAGTATGCATTTTATATCTGAAATCCATCTTAACAACAATCTTGTAAGAAAGTTAATATGATACAATTTCATAGGTGATAAGATTAGGTCAAAGCATTGTTAGCAACTTGCACAAACCACACAACACAGCTAGGATTGGAAGCTAATTCTGCAACTCTTTAAAGCTGGGCGTGTTTTATCACACCGTTGTGTGATTATATACATGTTTTAATTCAAATTTTTGTTTGCTTGAGAGCTTTAAGATTTATTTGGGTTATTTTCTGCTCAGGATATGTAAATGTGTATTAACTAGTAGTGCAATTTATACTCTTAAGATTATTTGATACAGGTTACATTCAAGAGCCACTTTCTAATTACTTTTATCCATAATTAGGGACAATTGCTTTTCCCAAATGTCCTTCATAGAAATTCCATGTACAAGTAGTTCTGCTGTGATTCCTTCAGCTGGCCGGTTAGAGTGTAACTAAACCAGAATAAATATCAGCGGAAGACCTATATTCCCTATACCACCTGGCTGTTGGTCACTTACCCACCTTATTGGCCGTTCTATCTCTGGATTCATTGCTGTGTTTAATATGATCCTGAAGGGGTTGGGGATTTAGCTCAAGTGGTAGAGGGCTTGCCTAGCAAGCATAAGGCCCTGAGTTCGATCCTCAGCACCCCCAAAAAAATGGTCCTAGAAGGTATCATGACCATGCCCAAGAGGATGTAGTATAATCTTTGTGCAGCTTGGTTTTATGTCGTTTTGTTAGATCCTAGGCACATGTGCATGGACTTTTTATAGCCAGAATGCTTGTTCAGCATCAGACACATGAAACTGAACTTTCTACTAAACTATCTCTTTTGTCTCATTTATGTGAGTTAGAAATAATAAGGTATTTATTTCTTCTTTCATTCTAAAAGTACAATTGTTTCTTTTTATAAAATTAAGTGTATATTCACTACAAAAGTTTCAGAAGATACATATGAACAAAAAGGAGGATAAAGCAGCCCTGAATCTCACTACCAAAGATTTTAGTGCTTATCATTTTGGTGTTTCAGAAGTCTTTTTGATTATCAATTCTATTTTCTAAGCTCCTACAATGAATCCTTTTCTGAAGAAGTCAAGTTCTATTCTTATTTTATTTTTTTACAAATCCACCGTAATATTTTTTAGAGAGCGAGGAGCAGAACATGTGAAATATTTACATTTCACTTTGAATCAACATCTCAATTTATTATAGAAATGACGATACATTCTTCTTCATTATTTTTAATTTGATTTTTTTCACAAGTCAGTATATTTTATGTCTTCCCTATAAGTCTTTACAGTTCACATGTTAAAATGTGAAAATACGCTTACTCCCTCTGATTGAGAGATGAAGAAAAGGACAACGATTTGTTGTGGAGACTTCTAGTTGGGCAACCTTCCATCATCATCAATTTTTCTCTTTCAAATGTGATTCTAAATTTTTTCTCTTCATCATTCCATAAATTACTAAGTTTGCACTTTCTTATTTGAAGATAAAGCAGAAGGTTGACTTCAGGTCGTAAAGAAGAAAGGCTGTAGCACCATTCTAAAGATAGTTTTAAAAAAAAAATGCGCTTGCAGCAAAGTGGAAAAGTTTAGATTGGATAATGCCACAGATTTGCCTTCAGTTTAGTTGCAACACATTAACACATCAATTTAACACATTAATCAATCAATGTGTTAATAACAAAATACCCAAGACTGGATGCTTTGTAAGGAAAAAAAATGCATTCAGCTAATAGTTTTGGAGACAGACAGCATCAGACTGATTGGCCTGTCTCGGCTTGGCCCCTTGTGAGAGCGCCATTGGCTGCACCACAGCACGGTGGAGGGCACCGTGGCCGAAGACTGTTTGAGAGGGAGGCAGCAAGCAGCCATAGGATAAGACAGGAAACCAGAGAGACCCAGGGCCAGCTTGTGCTTTTGCATAGCTTGCTCTCTCAGGGACTAGCCAGGGTCCTGGGAGAACTACACCAATCTCTTCTGGGAAGATCACCAGTGACCTAATTACCCTCCATGTGGTCTCAGCTCTTAATGCTTCTACCACTTACCACATCCACAATGGGATATGAACCCTTGGGGTACACACTCATGCCCTGGCCATGGGCACAGTCATCTCAACCTGGGAATCGCCTGCGACTTCTAAAAGATAGCAGTGTGTGAGTCATCCCAGAGCTTTGGATGCAGGTGGTCTGGGATGGCCTGGGACTCCAGTGTGGCCAGGGTTGAGAACTATTTCTTTAGAAGTTGCTGTCTGTGTTCACTTATGTGAGCTGTAAACGCAGGAAGCCTTCCTGTGGCCAATAGTGCGGTATATACCGCGAGAATTCTTTAGTACAGGACCGCCGTATACAGTAGGGAGTTATGCCCACTCCTCTCTCGCCAGGTAAGCTGCACCCCATTTCAGGGCTGCATCTTCTTAATTAAGCAGGCATCCTTTTCTAACTCATGCTAAGACACTGTACAGATGGGCCTGACCCTGAGACAATGTTTATGTTCTTTGCTTTGCAAAAGACGTATTGCTTTCCTAAATCTATTTTCTTACCTTAACAACATCATTGCCATTCTATATCACTACATTCTTCAAAATTCATATTTTCCATTTTTGTCTTGAAATGAGCACATGTCTGTGTGGCAGAGATGCTGCGATATGCAAACTCCAGTTCATTGATGTCTCAGAAGTTGTTATGGTTTGTGTCTAGATGTCCCCCCAAAGCCTCATGTGGTAAGAGATAGCTGGATCTAGAGTGTGTGATTACTAAATTGATCCATTGATTGGTTTGGCATGGTTCTGCTGGGATCAAGAATGTGAGACTGAGATTGGGGGTGGGAGTGCGGGCCACCCTGGGGGCAGGTAGCCTAGATAAAAGATACAGGAAGAAGCTAACTAGCTGCTTGTTTGCATTGCTTATTTGCATACATTCCTTGCATTTTCCTCATTTTACTTTGTGGCTGGTCGGCTGCTGGTCCGCCACGCCGCCCCGCCTTGGACCCAGCGGACTATAGACTGAAACCTCTGCAGACTGTGAGCTAATAAACCTTTCTTCCCCTAACTTTGGGTGTCGAGTATTCTGTCCCAACAACGAGAGAAAAGTAACTAAAACAGAAGTAAATCATCTTCAGCCACCTGGAATTAGATTAATTCGGAGACCAAAAATTCAGTAAAAGTGGGAAACCTCAAGAAAGATAAACTTTATATGGTCACATGGTGAACATAGTACTTGTGGTTGCTGTCTTGTTTAGGCAACCATCACGATGATCCAGGTTTATTGTTTCAAATCCATAGTTAGCATTATACTGGAGAAAATGCTATTCCACTGTCACAGACTGAAACTCTGCTCCCAGTCAGTTTATTCTTTGGTAGAAGCTGGAATGGAGTCAGAGTATGTAAGCCATCACCATCACTGGAAAAACAGCTTCGAGTGTGTGCCCAGATGGGAGTACATTCGGCAAATGTCAGCTCCATCCTGACTAGAAACAGCATCACACCTAACCAGTAAAAAATACAACCAGGTGCATTTGCATTATGTGATGAGGGCCAAAGATAATGCCAGATAAAACCTACAGTCACATGGCTTTCTCCAGAGCTGCGGCAAGATCTTAGTTGTGCTAAGAAATGAAAGGAACAGCCATAATCCCACCAACCTGACTCATATGGTAGCAGTCTGGATGTTAAAAGAGTAAAATTTCATCTTCAACATGAATATATTAGATTACAAAGCTCAGCCCAGCATGGTATGAGTTCACAGGCATGTGTTTCTGTACCAAGTGAATTATTTGATAAGCAACAGGAGATCGCTAATAAAGGATATTTGTTAATTATATGTGGAGTTATAACTAACTAATTAACATGGAGCTATAGGATGGAAGGAGCAGGGTTTTCCTTTAAACCAGGTTTAGATACAACACTGAAAGCATAAATAGAAAACTGGAAGATTTTACATTGTCATTGACCTCGTATATACTGAAACAGATCAGGAATCCCAGAACCAGCTCTGTCCTGTCCCCTTCTCCCAAATCGTTGCCACTCAGATCAAGCACTTTTTATGTGGTTAATATTAGCACAAGCCTTTGTTCTACTTGCCTGCCTCCTAGCAACCCAGAGCAGAATATCTGCTTGCCAATCTGTTGTTGGTAAAAAATAACAGAATACTCTGTGAATTTGCCAATATCCCTGAAGAGGTGGTGATCGATTCAATAAGCTCCGTGTTGATTTTGTGAGCCCTGTATGTGATTCAGATGACTAATTATCGGACCTTGTTGCACTTTCTACCACAGGCCAGAGAAGATGTGATCCATATGCTGAAGACGGAGAAAACGAAGCCTGAGGTTCTGGAAGCTCATTACGGATCTGCAGAGCCAGAGAAAGTGCTTCGGGTCCTGCACCGAGATGCCATCCTCGCCCAGGAGAAGTCCATAGGAGAAGATGTCTATGAGAAACCCATCTCAGAGGTAAAAATAGGACACCAACAAGTCTCCGTAGAAGGAAACAGCAGAGAGATAGCTGCCCGTTCTTACAGCTTAACATTTTCTTCCAAATGCAAAATTTTTATGATACTTTTCTATAGTATTAAAGTGCAAATCATTGAATGGGTACTGTGGATAAGTTTCAATGGTAATTTCAGAAGCTTTTACTTAAATATAATTCAAATATGAAATACATTTTTCCATTTGATTACAATAGTTACATGCTCTTGCTATATATTCTTGTGTTACTCTCTAAGAAATACTGTGTGTAAAACTTCGAAGTGCTTATCAATTTTAACATTGAGTTGTCAGAATTATTATCAAATTGGTAGCTTATAATTAAATTGATTTTATTTTTTGTATTTCTGGTTATAAAGCCACTCTTTTCTGGTGTCTTAAAGACTGTCATAATTTAAAAGGTTTTATGTGAATAGCTAAAATACAATATTGAGTAAAAGTCCCAGTGAAATACTTAGGGCAATCCTTTAAGATGAAAAGAATTCTATGCGGGCTGTATTTAATCATTTTTATACAAGACTGTGTTAGAAACTATGGACTGCTGTTACTAATTATCCATTCTACCACATTTTAAAACTCTCACATTGTAATAGATGTTCAGTGCCAAATTAGGGTACCAATTATGAATCCAGCCACATTAATTCTTCAAAATTCATGTAAAAATTCATAGCTACAAAATTAGTATTATGAATGAAAAAATAACATGGAAATTAAAAGTCGAAGTAGCCTATTGTACGTTTAACTTTTAATTTACTTCAAGCCTGTGGAACGGCTCAGTTTGACAGCTCTGAGACAAAATCTTATTTAGATAGTATTTGAAATGGATTTACGCTTCCATAATTTTCTAATTTATGCAACAAGGGTAAACTGGAGCTCTAGTCTCGTCTTCTTCTAAAATGTTTAGATGATCATGTGGCAGGTTAGGTCCACTTCTGCAGCTGGGAGCTACTATTACGAGCTGTGTATGGCCCCGCACAGGTCGCACAAGCTCTTTAGAAGCCCAGGTCCCTTGTGTGTGAGATGGGAGAAGCCACTCTGTACATCCCCTGGTGTTGCTGTAAGGATTAAACAGAACAATGCCTACAAAGTTCTTGACATAGGGTGTGCCACAGGCTATGTTCTCAAAAAATATTAGCCTTTGGTATTTGATAGGATTTGAGGATGATAATTGCTCATCGGTTCTGAAACCTTAATTGGTTCTGAATGTGAAGTAAAAAAGACACACAGAGGTAAAAAGAAAACAAAAACATAATAACCTGGATTGGAGAACTCAGCTTGGATAAATGGTCTCATTAGGGCTCCTGAATTCTTTTCTCTCATGGCTAGAGCTTGGGCTGACCCCAAGGGACAGTCAGGGCTGCAGAGCAGGTATGCTTACTCAGCTCCTGCCTCCCACCCGCTGAGTTCTGTGGAGGAGGGTCCACAGAGAAGAGTCTTGGAGCTACCTCAGAAGATAGGCCCGACCCAGCTCTTCCTCCTGTGAACAGCAGAGCAGAGCGGAAACACTCCCCATTTCTTCTGGAACTGGTGAACTTCTTTGCTCCTTTCTCCTCTCCATGATCCGAAGAGTCCTTCCTCCAATGGGGAGAAGTGACTGAGGAGGTTAAGAGCGATAATAAGACAGATAGCTCTGTGCCCAGTACTACAAAAGAAGGCCTGTCTTGTGAGAGAAATAGAATGCTAGGAAAAGATTTTCTTTGAGCAGCTACAGATTTTTGGTCTTTAATCCTTTGGTATTACAATCGAGTTTTTTTGTTTTTTTTTGTTTTTTGAGACGGGGTTTCCCCATGCAGTTCAGGTTGGCCTTGAACTCACTATGTAGCCCAGGCTGGCTTCGAACTCATAGTAATCCACCTGCCTCAGTCTCCCAAGTGCTGAGATTACAGGTGTGCGCCACCACACAAGGCAACAATCAAGTTCTTGTTATGCAGGAGCAGTCTTGCTCCCAAGATCACGAGATGGGAACCCCACTGCATCAGTGTTCCATGAGGGTCCTGGGACCACAAGCAAGTGGCCTAGCTCTGGTTCCTAAAAGCCTTGTTGTACCTGAAGCCAAAAACTAATCACTGCTCACTGTAACATCCACAGCAAGTCAGGCCCAGCTAAGTTTCCAATAGAATGCACCAGAGGTGAAGCAGTGAAACTATTTCCCTGTGGGGAGAAATAAAATAGCAAATAGTAAATCTTTCTGAACGTTCTTCTGAATCCAGAATATCATAGGTCATAATTCTTAAGCAGAATTCCAAGGAAAACTAAAGGTTTGGTTTCTTACCTTCTAATTTCTTATTCTGCTCAGCCTCAGCCAGAGGGATTGCAATTGATTATCTGGAAATTGTTTTTGTTTCCCCCCCGCCAGTAAAATGAGCTGGTCCCATTACTACTTCACAGTTGCATTACTATGTCCTAAAGCTCCCATATCCTTTTGCAGGGGGGAGGTGCTGGGGATTGAACTCAGGACCTTGCGCTTGTTAGGCAAGCACTCTACCACTGAGCTAAATCCCCAGCCACACCTCCCATATCCTTTTTCTTCCAAATAATCCAAAGATTTATTAGGACACATGCAATTATCATAGTACCAATCCATACTCATAAATTTAAATATATATAATAAAGTCCCCAGCTCTAGTATCAATTTATTTCAACAACGTTACATTCCTTGACCTAGTACCCAGTATAGCACAGGCCCACGTTACTCTTAACTGGATAAGAGTAGAGACTTGGGCACCTCTGAGGAAAGGACAGAGAATGTCTTCAGCTACAATAAGGTCCTGGGCAGCTGGGGTAGGCGTTCGCATCAGACAGAGCCTGTCACCATCAGAAGGTTAGTAATGACAGGATACGATGTGCCCCAGGTCAGCTGGAGGGGTCTGTCTACATGTACTGTCTTGGCCTTCAGTGAGTGACACTTCAAACATCCTGTCTTTTTGGAAACTATTTGGGACTTGCAGGTGTGGCCTCCTTGATGCATGGCTTTTGTTTTAGGTGTTCTCCTTTTCCACTTGCATATTTGAATCCTATTTTTTCTCAGCTTCTATGCACAGGCTTAAGAAATCCATTTCTTTAAAAGGTGGCCCTCCTGAAGCCTGTGTGACTAGGGCCCAGAGAGCAGCCGGGTACTATGCTTCCTCAGAATGAAGCCTTCTCTTTGACTTTGTTTGTGTTTGTTCTTGAGACAGATTCTTTCCTCTGTAGTCCAGGCTGGTCTTAAACTTACTATGTAGGCATGATCCTCCTGACTCAGCCTCCCAAGTGCACCACCACGTCTGGCAAGCCTTCCCTTACATTTGAATTTTCCAATCCTCGAGTAACCCATCCTACTCAAGCAACGAAAATATTTCCTACCACTGAAATTGCTTCCTGTGGTAGGAAAGCTCAGCTGAGTTGTTGTGTTTGTGTATTGTTGATATTTTACCATGTACTTCAAATGGTCCCTTTCTTTCCTCATTCCTGTTTTAGGGATCTCAGAGGGATTTAAACTCATTTGTTTGCTTCTATTTCTCTATGCTTTCAGGCCTGACCTTTATTTTCAAATATGTCTTCTGTATTCTCACTGCGTGGTCTCCCTCAGTGAGAAATGCAAGGTCAAGGTGTGCAGAGTCGGTGGAGACCATTTGCTTAACACAAAGTGTATCTGCTTTTGTGTCCTTGAGGCAGATGCCCCTCACGAAGGGGCATTTTCCTGGCATAGCACATCCACGTTTAGACTTGCCTGCTGTTTTCCTGCGTGGATCCCCTTTTGTTTGTCTCCTCTTTCCCTCAAACCCTCTGTCCCAAAGTCTCTTGCACAATGTTCAGTTCGGTCCCAAGCAATATCAGCACCTCTACTCACAATAGCTGACACCCCAGAACTCATCCAAGAATGCTTTAAATAGCTTATTTTCATCTTCTGTTTTAAATCTATGCATATTGTATGTAATTGCTTTGAAAAGCTGCTGCAGTCTTCAAGGAAAAGGCCCCAGCCGGTGTCATGAAGGTCTCTGGACTCTGGAGATCTGCCACATGCTCCTCAGTGGTCTCCTGGGTCCTGACACCCTCTTCCTGGGGGTCACGCTGCCCCCCATTCACTCTTGCCACCCATCCTGATTCAGCAGTGATTCTGGCCCCATCACTGAGTGTACTTAGATCCATTTCCGTTTTGTGCAGCCCTGTTCCAGTCTTTAGGACTTTGTATTTCTTCTTAAATTGATTTTTCACTTCCTGAATGCCTCAGGACTTCTCTGCAGGCAGCAGAGCTGAAACCGTGTCCTGAACCATGTCTTTTTACCTATACATACTGAAACTGCTTCCCATCTCAAGTGCTTGCACTATTCTGCCAACTTGATTCATTAGAATAAGATTTCCTTAGTAACATGTTGGCCTTTGGCTTTATGATGATCTCATTCAACTTTCCTTCTACTTCTATCCAAGTGGACATTATGCTTCCAAAGTAATCGATGCTCCTTCCACTTTCATTGTTCATTAATAAAAGACATTCTTGGGGACTGGAGATTTAGCTCAGTGGCAGATAGATCACTTGCCTTGCAAGTACAAGGCTCTGAGTTCGATCCCCACCACACACCCCAAATAAAGTAAAATAAAAACCATTCCTCTGTGTGGAGCCACGGCTTGGATCCTGGAAACCAAAAGTCAGACATGCAGTAAGTAAGATTCATGACTTTCTCTCTGGTCCAAAGTTACAGGAGATGGTCTTCAGAGTTTCTGGATAAGCCACCTGGAGTGAGGAGGACAGGCCATCTCAAGTTCTCTCTTAGGAACTTGATATATGAGTAGTTCCAAACAAAATAACAAGAAATGGTATCTGGCATGGCTGATCCACTGCTGCTGGTGTAAGTCCTTGTGTGCAGAACTTAAAATTAAGAGCTAAATCCTTACACTGATGCCTCTGCAGTTTAAAGTTTGGGCCTGAGTTCTGCTTGAGAAACACACTGCCTGCCCCACTGCCTCAGCAACGTAGGCACTGAGACAGAAGGACAGCCTTCCTGGTAATGTCATTCCGGCTGGGTCAAGCAGTGCTGGTGTGGTCCAGAGAGCCTCATCCACAGATCGACCTGCTCCAGTGGCCGAGCCTGGGACCTGGAGCTGACTGATCTCCTGGGCCTTTGTGGACAGACTGTATGAAGGCTGAGACTGCCTCCCTCCCACAGCTCTCGATAATTCCATCTGCCCATCTGTCTCTTGGATTTCTCAGTCAACCATCTAATTAATAATACCACCATCTTCCTTCCCTCCACGGTTTCTTGGATGGGCTGAGAGATGCTGGGGAAAGGTTGGGTCCTTCAGAACAGGATGTATAGACTGAGTTGCACATGCCAGTTCCCTGCTCCCATCACCCCTCTTTCTTTAGGAAGGAGAAGGGGAGAATATGAACAAACAGGGAGAAGGTGCTCTTCTGATTCTTCCAAGGACAGGGGGTCCTATTGTATGATGACGTAGGTAGGATCGAAAAGGAGGGGATGTTGCTCCTTCCCCGTGTTTGATAATGATGATGCTTTGGCAATACTCGATGAATTCCTTAAATGTGAAAATCAGATTTGTAGACAGTTGGGAGAGTTCTGGAGGAGAATATTTTGCAATAGGGAGTTATTCCAATGGGAAACTTTTCGTACAGACTGTATGAATAAAACCTTATCAGAAGACAGAAAAATATACTTTGCCAAATCCTAATGATTTTAGATATCATCAGGTGCCAGTTAATGCGGGTTTCTCCACCAGTCACTGTCTGGCCACTGGTTCCTAAACAAAGGCAGTGGAGATCTGGGAAGAAGGTGCTAAGGTGTGATGGGGGCAGCCCCAGGAGCGACCTGTTTGCAATGAGTACTTCATACTAGTACAGAGAAAATGACCATTCCTTCTTATAACTGAAGGGCAAACAGAACACTAAGGGGAAACAGTGCTGAGGCAGGCGCGCTGAGCTGCCCCCCTGGGTCTTAGGGAGCTGGCCGTTGGCTGAGCGAAGATTTAAATATGTCTGTTTCGACTATAGCAGCAGCAGGGTGGTGGTATGAGGGTGGATTTCTCCTTCTAAGGGTCACTTGATAGTGTCAGGATAATGAGTGTCCCAACTGGAGTGCTGCTACTGGCCCCTAGCGGGAAGGCCAGGGATGCTGCTAACCATTCTCCAATTGAATCTCCTAAACAATCTAACCTAAAGTATCTCAGTTATCTAAATGATCTTAAATAATTATACTGATAATTATTTAGATTACTAGTTAGATTATTAATTTATAGTATGAATACTATAAATAATGTAGTCTTGGTAGTGCCACAGGTGAGAACTTGGTCCAATTAAGATTTGATCTGATTTGACAAGAGTTTATTGAACACTTACTTTGTTCCGGGCATGGTGCTAGGTCTGATATCCTGGCCAAAGAAGATGAAACAAACAACTCTGTAATAGTATTTGATAGCAACTCTTGTAGAGATATGTACTTCTACAAGTTCTAAAATCCTCCCTATATTTAGTATCTCTTGAAAAAAGAAGACTTTGGATCCGTCATATGCTTTTCCTAGAAATGCATATAGCTGCCAGCCTTTAAAAAAAGATTATGATGATGCTACTTAATAGCAGGGGAGAAGTGTGGTACCTGTACATGCTAAGATCTTAATTTTTCTGCAATCAGAGGGAGGCTTTTCAGTTTCTTTCTTTGTGCTCTCTCATTAAAACTGTGGAAGAGTGTGTTCTCCCGAAAGATTAGGGCTCATACATGTTTTTACAGAAAAAAAGACCAGAGGGCCAGAAGTTAAACTGTAGTATTATTGTGGCTAGTTTACGAAGTCAGCCGATGTGGAGAAAGGGAAGGGATGGTGGAAGTCGTGGAGAGTACTACATTCAGTGATCTCCTCTCCAGGTAATCAGTCACCAGACCAATGTAAACCAGCTCTCTGGAGTCCTAGTAAGTGAGATAAAATATTATGCTTTCCCGTCTTTGCTTCCTTAGCTGGACAGGCTTGAGGAGAAGCAGAAGGAAACGTACCGGCGCATGCTGGAGCAGCTGCTGCTGGCAGAAAAGTGTCACCGGCGCACGGTGTACGAGCTGGAGACCGAGAAGCACAAGCACTCTGACTACATGAGCAAGAGCGACGACTTCACCAACCTGCTGGAGCGGGAGCGGGAGAGGTAAGGCGCCACACCTGTCCTCGCCTGTCCCCCTTCCTACCTGGGCACTGCGGTAGTGCCCTGGCCCAATTCCCCTCTGTGAGAGGGGCGGACAGGGAGAGAGACTTTCACCTGAGATTATCTTGTGAATGAGTTTGGGGTGCGCAGGAGAAAGGAATCACATTCCCACAAGAGTGTCTGTAGAACTGGGCGGAAACCCAGGGAGCTTGCGTTTGATCACTGAATCATCTACATTTGAAAACCCTCCCTACAAATGGCCTTCTAATTGAAATAACCCACTTTTCTCTTTGTTGTCTAAATCTATTTTTCAGGAATTCTTAACTATCATAAGCGAATCCTACAGTATTTACTCTTCATATCGGTGTAGAAAAATTTCAGTGTTTGGTTCTGTATAAGTGACTTGAAGACTATCCGACCTGCTTAACTTTTTAAGAGTCACACACCTTTTAAACCTTTTTGTATAAAAACAAGCCCAAACCAAATGAAAACTGAATGTGCTTTGCCTCTAAGCCTATTCTTGCAGGCATTTGGTGCTTTCACACTGGAATCGCCGCATACAAAGCAGAGACCCCAACGTGAAAAAATTTGTGATTAACTCTTCTCTGCTATCTTTTGAATTACTCTCTCCTTTCCCTCAGCTGAATGGTTATGTCTGTGACTTCCAGTCTTTGAAACCAAAGCTGCTGAGCTTGGAGGACTTGAGTTACCAGCACGTCTGCCTCTGTGTTTGGGGCTTGCAACTGCGAGCCACTGGCCAACATCTTGTATCTGTTCTAGCTTTACCATTTATTTAGTTACCAAAAAAGAGGTCTGTTTTTCTCAGTTAGTTTAGCACTAGAAAAAGCTTTTGTAATAAGAGAAACTGGAAGAATGCAATAGGCTCTATTTTAAGTTTTTGTTTTGTTTTGTTTTGTTTTATTTGTTTTTAGCACCGAGGAATCGAACTCTGGGCCTTGCGCTTGCTAGTCAAGCACTCTAACCACTGAGCTAAATCCCTGGCCCTGTTTTGTTTTGTTTTTAACAAAAAAATGACTGGTAATGTTTACCTATGTGTTTGTTGTTGAATTTGGCACAGGAGAAATGAAAGAGAGAACAATGGCTGAAGTGTTATTTACCATACAACAAGTAGCTGCCTTATTACCTGATCACTTTCTAAGGCAGGATACCTAACTGGATGACTGTTGTACTAAGAAAAATAAAGGAAGGAAGGAAGAAAGGAAGGAAGGAAGGAAGGGAAAAAAGCAAAGAAGGGAAGGAGGGAGGGAAAAGAAAAAATGTTAACTTATTGCTTATTTGTGCTCGTCCTAAGCGCCTTTAAATTAAAGTTGACCAGCTTCATGTTTGAACAAATAGATGAAATCTGGTCTGACATTTTTTAGGTGACCAATGGGAATAAGCCCCAGCCCTTAAATCTCTGAGAACTTTCAACCTCGATACAGCAAACATGATTCTCAAGGGAATAAAAACTGTATGTATCTACAGTAGTCCTCTGGCTAACTCTCCTGTGCTGGAATGTGGTCAGGTAAAGGAGTAGCAACCGGTTTGATACTGACTTTTTCAAATATCTGAAATCAGGTAATGTTAAAGAACACCCGCGGGAATTTTTTTTTAAATCATTTTGTAAACTATTTTATTCAGAAACAGGTGTCAGTCTCTACTACAATTTTCCACGAAGTTAAATGCCTAAGGCGCCACCCGTTCAGTTAGAATAGGCTTCACAGATGTGTGAGTGCTGGACCATTGATCCCCGTGGTTTCTTCTTTCTTTGTTTTCTCCAATTTCTGTGAACTGTAAGAGTAACCGAAATAGTAACAACACGATAGAGAGCTTTGTAGTTCACAGAGTATTGTTATACCTGTGATATGAAGAGCCCATCCCAGACATATTTATTTACTAACTTCGTGTTGGTCAATTCTAAAGGAACGATTCCATTCCTTGCCCCCTTTTGGGGAAATTGTTTGATTTCATTTAAACTACAACAGCCTCTCCTGAGCAAAGCACTGTGCAGAAAATATTAAAAGTCTTAAAGTAACTTTTATGAAAAAATTAACTTATCAGACTTTCGATACTTTGTACAGCACCACTGGGAAATAGCTTCAACCTTTCAGGTTTTAGATACGAATTTAACTGAGACCTTTGAGTCTTGCTTAGCTTTTAAAACACTTTAAAGTTTAGTGCTTTTTCTGGGGGGAGGCGGTGATTTCCTCAGCCCAGTACCCGACGAAGCGCCAGCGCACACGCGCGGGCACACTCAGACCTTTCACTCTGCACTGCCCACCCCCAGGAGGACCTGGGCGGCTTGCGGGGCCTCTCTGAGGTTCCTCTGCAGCCTGAGGCGTCCACGATGACCGCCGTCCCACCCCGCTCCGAGCCCCTGGGCAGCAGGCCTTTGAGGGTTTCGCGGAGGTCAGGCCTGGGGTTCCGTGGCCCTTTGGAAACGGCCTGCTAAATCTGCTTAGGGTTAAATCCTCTCTTTGAAGTAAGCAGTCATAATGGGATCTGCTTATAGAAGCTGGCAGGATGCTGACCCTGGGCCCCGCGGCCAGGCGCCCGCAAGGAAGGCTGGGCTGCGCCTGGGGAGGACGCGCGTCTCTGAGCCCGGGGGACTCTGCGCTGTCTTGGCGTCTGTGCTTTGCGCTGCTCTTCCGTTCTCCCAAAGCCCCTCTTGTGAGCAAAACTGGAGTCAGGAATGTCCCTTGGAAAGCATTTCCCTTCGCTTTTCCCGTGAGCTGGGAGGAATGGGAGAAGGGAGGCTGAGACAAGCCCCGGCGGTCTTCCCCTCACCGCCCTCTTCGCTCGCTGGCCTCGCTCCGCCTGCGACTCTGCAGCCGAGCAAAGGACGGTGCAGGGCTGCCTCGGAGCGAGCACTCTGGCGCCAGCGTGTCCATCTTGGTCCAGCTCAGAAAGGGCTTCTCATGTCCTCCCGAGAACAAAGAGGACGAAAAGGGACCCAGGCAGGCAGGATCCGCCGCAGGTTTGAGCAGCACTCCAGATTCCAGTCTGTGCAAACAGGAGTCCCAGGCTCGCTTCACCCTAAGACCTCTGAGAGCGGCCCCTCCAAGCCCCTCATGGCCAGGCAGAGACTGCGAGGCCCGAGCGCCTCCACAGCTCCGCTAAGCTCACACCGAGCGGGCCAGCAGGCCAGCGCTCTCTTGCACCTGAGCACCTTGCGCCAAAGCAGCTTGTTTCACGCGTGGGGGGGGGGGGCTCCTCCCATCATGTTCTTCCCTCCCAGCTGTGACATGGACTCTGAAAGGCAGAATGCTGGTGGGTGTGGAGCTGTCGGCACAGGGCTGTTAGGACCAGCAAGGCAGACACCGCAGCACAGCTGTCTGCCGGAGGGGCAGCCTGGGACTTGCGCTGAGGCTGACTCTGAACAGCATATACAGCGCTTTACTCAGGTTGTATTGAATCGGCAACAGGTGTGCCAGGAGGCTGATACTGTTTAGGGCGGAGCTAAACAACCTCCCCAGCCACCTCCTTGTTAGGGCCCCTGCCCTTATCCTCTAAGTGTGAAAACAATAGATGCAGAAATCATTTTTCACTGTTCAGGAGTTCTTAAATATGTCTTGCATAAGAGTTCTAGACCAGCATCATAATTTTTGCCATCATGTCTAGCACATTTATTTTTACAAGTAGTCTTAGTCCCAAATTGAAAAGAAGCAGCCTGAAAAACGTATGGTTTAATCAGCGTGTTCAGAATAAATAAGAAAATGTCTTTTATTCATTAATTAATATTGGGTAAAGAAAGTTCCCTTGTCTAAATGCTATATTTTGTTTGATTCCTACGTGAGGTGAACTTGACCTTTAGAGGCGTAATTCCGAGCATGTGAGGTCACCTTCAGTGTCCTACTTTATTCCCCGTCAGAGCTACAAGACTTGTGATTTTAATCTTCAACTTCACTTGGCTGCTCCAAGGAGGTCCAGATAGAGAGACTATAGTTACATCAAAGACGGCCTGAGACTTAAAAAAATATTGGGGAGGGATATGTGTGCGTGCGTGTGTGTGCGTGTGTGTGTGTGCGCGTGTAGACGATGTGGGGGAATGCTGTCTAGGTCTATCGCTGTAAATACAGATTGTAAAGGCTTTGGATTTTATAGGCTTAGCTAGGACTACATAAATAATGACATCATCATATAATACTGCAGCGAGCCTTCCAAGTGCAAGTTCATTTTTTTTTCTTTTTTTAACTACAAATCAACATCTCAAAAGAGAAACTTCAACCTCTGAAAAGAAACTACAGAGGCATAGGCCTGCACAGAGGGGAAGCCTCCGAGGTACACCTTGGTACCGTTCCCACGTGTAGGACGCAGGGGCTGAGAGTGTGCCTGGTGTTCTGTGGGACAGTGTGCCATCATGTGCTTGCCTCCGTGGGGGAATGATCAGTCAGAACCCAGGATTTTGAAAAACTTGTTCTAGTAGACTGGAATGCTTGGGAATATTTTCATTCTACTTTGTAAAAAAAAGGTGCACATCTGCTTCCCTAGCATCATGTCCTAAAGTGTCTTAGGTTTACTTGCCTTATCTTCTACAACATGATCCAAAATTGACTTTTCTCACTGGTAGCTCAGAGAATCACAATAAAGAATTCTACAGAAAATGAGTACTGATGCTGTGTAAATGGTCAAGTCTCATCACCAGAAAGTAATCAATAGGTGGAAGACATCAGCAGAAAGCAATAGCCTTCTGCTGTGTGTTAGACTCCGCTAAATGCTGTTCAACAACCATGTCAATTTTACTAACCTCCCCAAAATGCTATCTTGTATAACGATATTATCCTCATCTGCAGTTGAGGGGGCAGAGAGGTCAAGTTCCTTCTACCAAGGTCTTTTGCCAGTAGTTGATTGGCCAGTAAATGTTGGAAAATAGCTTTTTCTGCTTCTAAATCCTTATGTTCTGAATGAAATGAAGCACTCGTTTCCTCAGTGATAAAAGAAGAAAAGGTGACTAGAAAAGTTGGCCAGTGACTTGGTCCTGTGACTTGAATTTACAGACTTTAACATAGTCATGAGATATGCCACCTACTACAGGTATCCTACTGACCAAGAAAGTTGCTGGAATAGACAGTTTTTAAGAAAACAGAGGAATTAGAGTTCAGAGGTTCGATAACCTAGCAGAATAAGTTTCGCAGTTGATTTTCTGAAATAGCACAGGATCAAACTCCACCTTCTAATTCCTCCTACCCTTGTAATACTTGCAATACGAGGAATAACCAAGGTAAGGCGGTGCATAAAAACGGAATGGGGACTGACTTTGCTCCGCAACCCGAGCAGATTGACAGCTAAGAAGGAAGACCACAGATTGTATCTCGAGGGTGCCAGTGTGGAAGGAGGAGGAGCAGATGACCCTCTAGCCTCCTTCCTAATAGTCCTGGAACTTAGCCTCAGCTCTGGAAATGGGATCCCGAAGCCCTAGAATTATTCAGGAAGTCCTAACTGCACAGAAGTCTTTGGATTTTCTAAGAGAAGCCTGACTTTGGAGTTCGTAAGTGTAGCCGGAATTAACTAAGAGTTTCTATCTCCTGGTAGAATGAGAGCTCATAAGAGAAATTACATATAAGACGTATAGAAAAATAAAGAAAATTCTATTTTACAAGTGAGTTTGAGGCCTGCAATTAGTACCTCCTTGTCTTAGTCATTTTTTTTTTGTCCTGAGACAAAACAGTTGATACCCACAATTTAAAGAAAGAGAAGTGTATTCGACTTAGTGGTTTTAGTCCATGGTGGCTGGTTCCAAGGTAGGAGCAGCATTTCCTCTGGTCTGATCTGGTTTCTATTATTTTAGGAGAAACATCATATAGCTGTTTTGGTTTATGTCAGGGGAAGTTTCCAAAGGACAGATAAATCCTATGTAGTAAAAAAAATATATATTTGAGGAGTAAGACATAATTATAAAATATATAGCTAGAAAATGATGACTTATTTTCTAAAAAAAAAATATTAGGACTTTTAGCCACATAAAATTTTATAGAAGTAAAATATATGGAAATGATACGCATACTTTGGAAGAGAAATGGCTGTAGTAACTTTGCTGAGGTCATAAATTTACTGCAGTATTTCTGTAACTTCTTACATTTAAAAATTAATATATTAAAAAGAAATGACAGGAGACACTTCATATCTTAAAAAGAATAAAAGATTAAAATGCAGCTGGGACTGACTTATTAGAATACCTTGAAGAATAACTTTCTTTTCCCAACAGCTGCATAAAACAAACTGCTTTAAATGGGGGGGGGGATTAATGTGAAAAGCTATATATAAGTCTACAAAATTAAGGGGTTTAAATGCGTATATTTTTCACCAAAGTTTTTATACTATTTAATGGGTTCCTGATACAAATTCACTTATTTAAAAAGTCCCATATGGATTTACCTTACAATTTTTGGATAAAAATTTGACCATGAGTGAGATGATAAATATATGCAGATAAGAATTCAAGCCTGTTTTTCACTGTAATCAGAGAGCCCTGAGGAGCTACAGCTAAATTTAAGAGACACAATGAAAATCATCAGGAAGTAACAATACAACCAGCAGAGCCTCAGAGTCCACATGTGTGATAAACAGTCAGTGAATAACTCGTGCTTTGTAGTGACAGATGTTTTTATGGTTTCCGATCTATGAATACACTGAACTATCACTTGTAATTCAGTCAGTTTTAATGTCACACAATTGATCAATTCTGACAGACATTTTTTATGTCAGAAAATGCAAAACCAAAGTCTTCTATAGCTTTTATTTTTAAGCGAACTAAAGATTAGCGAGATTCATAAATACCAGAGAGAATAAACGAGTCTGGGCTGCCAAAGAAACTAGTTTAATGGTGAAACTTTCCAACAACTGAGTGGGAATTTCTGACCCCAAATTCAAAAATAGTTGGGTTGAGTTTTGAATTGAGTTAATGGATTATTTCAGCACTATGGACAAACCAAAATATTGAAAAATAGTGAGTTATTCATGGGAATAAAAAACTCCAGGAATGCTGTTCTAAATTGGCAGCCATTTATCACCACAATAAATACAGATAAATGTTTTTGCACAAAGTCATGCAGTAAGAAATGGTTAAGAAAGGAAAGTGCTGGAAAAATGTGTTGTCTCTTAGCACTAGAGTGAATAACAACATTACTTTTATATCTTTCCTTTTTTTTTCAAAGTGGAAGAAGGTACTCAGATTAGCATTACAAATCCTGGACTCCCGAGAGGGGGCTCGAACCCGGAAGGTGGCATTTTCAGTGTTTGGAGGTTGCTTCTCTCTATCTCCTTGAACACGTGTGCACTCTTTTTCCAAGAATGCTTGTGTTTGGAAAGTACTTGGTGGTGAAAAGTTTGAACAGAAAAGATTAATCAAAGGTTGAGTCTTTCATGCTCAATGCATAACATATTCAGCTCTTGGATGCAAACTCTTAGCCAAGAAACTATTCAAATAATATTCAGGAGCAGACTGTGAGCTTCAGCTGCAACTAAACCAGAGGTCAACTTTACTTAGACTTTACTCATTCCTCTTAAATTCAGAAATGCTGTGTCTTAAGGATTTTCTTTGTATTTTCTGCATAGCTCCTAACATCCTGCAAGTATTCAGAGAGAGTTACTTCTATTTATTTTATTCTTGAATGTTTAAGGAGATATGTGGATTTGGTCTGAAGCTCAAAGGAAATTGGCAATGGTGGACTATAGCTGCTCTGCACCCAGTGTCTCCTCCTAACAGAGGGAGGAACACTGTGGTCTACTAGTCTCCTTCATTTATTACAGCGTCACCAAATCTTACATTCTCCCCCTTTTTTAAGACAGGGTCTCACTATGTAATCCAGGCTGACCTTGAAATGCAAGCGCATGGAACGGCACACCCAGGGATCGTTTACACACTGAAAAACTTCCCAAGTAACTGAGTACTGAGCTGGGTCTTTCTCATAGGTGTTCAGGAATCCTGTCCCTCTTTTCTTTCCCTTTCACAACCTGTTTGAATACGGAGTGGTTCTGAGACTCGGCTGAGTCGCTTGATCAGGTCATGACACTCAGTGACAGCCAGATGGATACCTTGTCTCTAAAATACAGTGCTCCAGAAAGTTATAACTTGTGTCAAGTCACCATCCACAATGGTCTTAGGACTCAGCTTGGGAGCCTATAATCACAAGAGTATTTATTAATCACACTGGGGCACATATTTCAGTTCCTATGTAGTAAAACAATTAAGAAGGAAAAGCCTCTATTTGTCTCTATATGATTCATAGGAAAAAACCCTACTAATGCTCCTTCAGTAAAAATATTTAATTCATTAAGTCAATTATAATTGAGTAAATGTCTATACTTGGTCAGCCAAGTTGGATATTTAGTAAGCTTCTCAAACTTAATGTGTCCAAAGCGGATCTCTTGGTTACTCTATGGATCTATATCTCCTGATGTGGCTTTTCAGTGAACACTACTTCCGTCTACTCACTTAAACTAAAATCCTAGTGATCCTTAATTTTTCTTTCTCTCTGAACCTTCCAAATATAGCTACTAGCAAGTTGTATTGATTCTCTTCCAGGCTACAGTTGCTACCACTTAGTCCCAGGTAAAGTGTTCTCCAAGAAAACAAATCTCCAACTGCGTTTTGCCTCCCATATAGATATTAGCAAGGAGTCCTTGTCACTTGGTGATGTTTTAACCCTCTGTCCTGTATACTTGCCTCCAGATTCCTTCATGAAAGGTTCAGTCAGGCAGATCTAGCAATAATGAAGTCCTTCCTTACCCACCAGGGTGCGTCCTGGCAACCCAGTGGACACGTGGACCCACCATGCTGAGCCCTGTCTGTTTTTTTTCTACAAAAACATACATTTGATACAGTTTTATTTATAAATTAGACACAGTAAAATATTACCAATGTTAATACTGAAATAGAAAAATTATAACAACATACTATAATAAAAGTTGTTTAAAACTTATGAATTTTCTATTTGTATAATTTTCCACTTAAAATTTTCAGGCTGCAGATTAACTGCAGGTAAATGAAACCACAGAAAGTGAAATTACAGGAAAGGGGGGAACTACTGTACTGGTTTCAGGATTAGCTAATTTTCTAGTTGGGTTAAGGGATGGTCCTTTGTTGGGGGGACAAAGGACCAAATAAATGGAGGCTCAGGTTTACAGCTATGTCCCTAAGGCCATTCGACTGTTGGCTTACCAAGTTCTTACACCCCATTTATACAGGCATCGGAGGTACTGCCTATCTAGAATCACCAGCAAGAAATGATCCCTAACATTTCCTGTGTCAGAAAACCCTCTAGAGCATGTTGAAACCCTTGTATCTGCCTCTGGAGCATATATTCCTGATAAGGACTTATCACATATTAACTAACTACCCATGTTGGTCATTCGAATGGACCTTGTGTCTCTTGTCCTTTGCCCCCTACCCTCTGATCACACACAGGCTTTCTTTTGGTGGCTCAAACCTCCCACACCCCTTCCTATGTCAAGGGCCTTTGCACTTGCTGCACCCTGTCTGGCTCTCAGCCTCTGTGCTTTCCAAGAATGGTTCCTTCTCTTCTGCCAGCTTCCGATGGCATTGTGTGTGTGGGAGGTCTCTACAGAGGGAGCCCGCAGCCCTCAGATACCTTCTTTGAGCAACACGTTTTACTTATCTAGTACTCAGTCATGCTTTTAAGAAATTAGACAGATTCTTAAGGCTCGAGACATGCTTGAAGATTGTGGATGTAAGAAAGTAGCCAACTCCAACTTACTTTTTTCTTCATATTCTTTTTATGCCATAACAAAATGGCTTATATTTATGTAATATGAAATGTCTGAGGGCTTACAAATGCTCTATAAACATTTAATTCTGTTCACCTTAAAGCTAACTTACCTAATTTATCTGGTATTATTTTAAAAATTTTGTAATTAAAATAGAATTTCACAACGTAAGTGTCAGATATTCTATGCGTATGGGCTAGAAAAAATTACACTGGAACTTTCAAGTACCTAATGATTTTTGGACTGTATTTAGCACCCAGCAAGTCATGAAAAAAGGAGGGAAGAAAAAGAAAAAAGAAAGGAAGGAAGAAAAGGAAAAAGGAGAACAGAGAAAACCAGCTTGAAGAGGCTGGAAGATTTTGAAAACATTTTTGATGAATGATGACATGGACACTCTGAAATCTGGCTGAACGTGTTCACCCACTTCTGTTTGTGCGGACAGTAGTTTTGCATTTACGATCAGTTTTAGGAGGAAAATTCAGATAAAAGAAAACATTTGATAATCTTTAAACTAAAAGGATCTTGGCCTTCTGTAGCCCACATGGTAGTGTTTGCATTGAGAGATCCGTAAATTAGCAGGCACTTTGGTTGAAACATGTATTCTGCCTCGCTGGCCGAATCACAGAGGAGACTCGGGTAAATTCCAGCATGTGCTGAATAGAATTGTACAGAGTTTAGCTAGTTTGAAAAATCAAGAGTGAGGCCCATTTGACATCTTATGCATATCTTTTCTTTATCTCATTCTTCCTCCCTGACTTCGCCCCTCTGTCCCGTTCATTTCCCTCAGTGTGAAGCGTAATTCCTGCTTACTCGCTCTGCTTCCGAAGAGCTGCCTCCCCTCTCAGGCCAGCCCAGCTCCACCCCCTCTCACAGACCAAAGTAAATCTGCACAATAATGAGCCATATAAGGAAGGAATGACATCATCAGTCCGTGGTCCCAAGCTGTTTTGCACAACATTCACCTTTCATTGTTCTGATGACAGGGCTGGAATGTGACGGTTAATCCCCATGGAGTGGGGGGCTGCGAAGGGCCTGCTGCTGTTGGGCAAATTTCAGTACCCCCTTACAAGAAACAAAAACAAAAACAAAAAAGCTACTTTGCTTCCTAGTACGAAGGTAGGGAAGTCAGGGTCTGTTCTGATTTAAGCGACGTTAGTTCCTCTTGTCCATGCGCATTCCATTTGTTAATAGGCTGACTTGGCAGTCAACTCCTTTCTAAGTGTTATTGCAAAGAGCATCTTGGAGGCTGGATTTGGACATTTGTAGCGTCCTGACTAATCTGACAAGGGCTGTAAGAACTCGACAACCTTTTGCTTGCGGCTACAGGTTCTACAGAGTGTGGATGGTGACAACCCTTGAAAATCACCAGCTTATTGTGACTTTGCCTGACACCTCAGAATCCCTGACTGGAAGGACCAAGATGCTCCTTGATGTGGTATGAGGAGGGCTCCTGTTTTTCTTTGGAGGGGAAACGTGTAAGCTCATTCTACAAAAACTTTGGGGAGTTGGTATCAGAACTGAAAATCTTACTACCATCGGTCCAACTAATGTGCCCCGAAAGGCTTTTCGTAGACGGCTTTTGACTGCAAATGTATCTTCTAATTTGCAATTCTTGGTTAGCAAAAAAACGACTTGGAGGTAAAATGTCGTTTTCAAAGATTTTTTTGTTGTTATTATGTGATCGTTTGCAGATCTGTCTCTGTACTTGGAAAAGTCCTGTGAAGTTGGCAGTGGATTAGAATACATAGTGATCCAAAGAAAGCCGTGTTTATTCTGAAACATGCAGTGTGCTGTGATAGCAGAAACACAAAAGCACATAGGAGGTTTCATTTGAAAGTGGGAATGGAATTAAAGTTTGTACTATGTTAAAGAATTGTGTAAAAAGTTCAACTCTAAGCAATTTTACATAATGGCAAAAAAACACTGTCTGAGTTCAGCAGAGTACATAAAAATAAAGTTTGCATTTAGTGCTCAGTAGGGCTGTAGGGTACTGTGAGTGTTGCACAAAAGAACTTCATTTGACCATAACTAAATTCTTATAGTTTGAGTTCGGATTCAAATTGGAACAGGAGCCCAAATGGCATGCTTTTCATTTGTATAGATTTAATTGGTGTAACATTGATTGTTAATAATATTTTGTCTCTGTGTTTAAAGTGATGAAATTGGAATTACTACATTGATCTGCCTGGATTCTTAATTTCATGTGACTGGATGAACTTCTGTTTACTTGCAAAACTAAATATCTGTTCTATGGCAGAAGACTGTTCTTTCTTTATTCCTTTCTTTCCTACATTATCAATAGTCAAGACCAACACAAAATTAAGTCTGGGGTTTTGGAGTTTTGCTTACTGTTTTGACTTTATTTTTGGTTTGAGCTTTAAAGTTGTCCCAAAGCTGGATAAAATAATTGTTAGATAAATGTGACAGAATATGTAGTAAAATTTCACATAAACTTATATTTAACAGTTCTATCACTAATTTTAAAGAGTGAAGGTGGCTTTTCTATGTAAATAAGTGGAAATATAGTACTGTGTGATTTATATATTTAAGTAAATTTGAGCCATTATTTTAAACAAATCGTATTTGTGAAAATAGATTTCCCAAGAGATAAATCAGCTTAATACTCTCTGGATGGACAGCTGTGCAATAGAATATGTTTTTCTATTGGGAACTCCCATAGTGTATAGCTTATAGCCGTGACTTTCATGCCCCACTCTATTTATGCATATGGAGAGTAAAATGAGATACCAGTGCCTTTATGGATCATCTTCAACTTGTCTGAGTGGTCCTAGGGAATCTCACGCATGCTTCCAGCTTTCCTATTCATGTTCTTTGTGATCACAAGTACATCTCACAGAGGAGAGACCCCTCTACTTAAGCATGTAAGGGAATAACCTCCCACTGTGGTACCAGAAACCTAGGAATCTACCCAAGTCAATATCGTCTCTGCTCCCTGGTTTCCTTAAGGGAATTCCTTCGTATAACTTGCCCTCTTGATGTGCAGAATGGAACAGATACATTCCTTTTTTTTTTTTTTTTTTTTTTTGGTGGTGCCGGGGATCGAACTCAGGCCCTTGTGCTTGCAAGGCAAGCACTCTAATCACTGAGCTAAATCCCCAGCCCCTTGAGGGAGAGAGCTCCCTTTGGGCATGTAGGAGTGTCTTCCAGGCTGCGCATCGATAATTAGGTATTATGGCCTTGGGCCACTCATCCTTTGGGAATGGGCTGATGAAGTCTGCTTTTGGGTAGAGAGGGAAGATGAAAGGGCACATGTGAGGGACAGACCAAGGTTACACACTTGGGTGACAAACTTACACAGTTTACAGACTTTTTTGTTTCTCCTAAAAATTAAGTAAAATTACTCACCTACCTGATTCTTTATAATGATTATCAGAAGGAAAGAATAACATCTGCCTCCTCTTATCTTGAAAATATTTCATCTGACTAATCTGAGAAAGTGTTTGCCAGGTACTTTGAACAATTTAGGAAATATGAAAAGGCAAGGGAGGGCGTTTTGCTGTCCTTCTTGGGAGGGGACATCTGAACTGAAGCTGGGGGGAGAGAAAGATGAGCCCCTAGTGCTCATGCACTGTTGTCCAGTCGGTGGCGCAGGCTGCTGTTGCACAGCTGGGCGACTTGTAAGCCACATGAAATGTTTTCTCACCATTTTGAAGGCGGGAGGTCCAAGACCAGGGTACATGCCCTGGTGCGGATCTTCTCTCTGGCTGTAGATCATTGTCCTTTTCCTTGTATCCTTTCAGGATGGAGAGAGGAAGAAGGAGCTCTCTGAGGTCACTTTGCTAAGGACACCAATCCAATTCATTAGGGCTCTGCCCTCCTGACTTAGTCACCTCTGAAAGGCTCTATCTCTTGATACTATCATAGTCAGGATTAGGATTTTGGAATTCAGGCAAGATACAAACATTCAGTCCATTGCAGCTTTGCAGACTATAGTTTGTAGGAGTGTCTGACTATGAAAGACGGGGGCAGAAATCCAGTTCTGCTTATCGAGCTAGACACCCTAGTCCGGACGAGTTCCACAGAAAGGGGACCTTTATTCTCATGAAGGTGACATGTGGGCTCCAGGGCTGATAGCAGGAGAAAAGTAATGGGAATAACTGTAAATCCCCAAGTAATGGCTCCTTTCATCCACACCTCCACATTTAGTATAGCTCAATAGCCTATACTTGAAGCTTAAATAGTACTTTTTATATAATGCACTTTTTTATAATTACTTTTTATGTACTTTTAATTTTATTATTTCTAATACACTGATAATGAGAAGACGGCATTCAATTTCTGTTGAATTATTGAGTGGATTAATAAGTTACATTTTCTATGAGTCCGGGAGTTTCACTCTAGAGTATACGATCAGAGATTTCCCTCTCAGTGATTCTCAGATACGGGCCTCCTGATGGGCAGAGTGCTAAGAAAACACCAGCCATTTCTGTGGGTCTTATGAGCAAATGACTAACTACTCCCTGGATTTTAATTTTTACCATGACTAAGAGCTATTGATTAGTAATATACCAAGTAATTTGGTTTTAAATATAGCACTTATTTAAATTAGCATGTTACTAGATTTTGTTGAAGACTAAATAGGTATTTTGCAATGGACCTTGGCTTTTACCACTCTCTGCAGACAAGGCATGTGCTCTGCAAGTACTGGGAAAGCCATACTTTATGCAAAAGGTAATTTGTTATTAGTCATGAGCTGTTCATGGTTTTTAGTGGCTACCATGTGTGCATCTTAAAGATAAGTTACTATGGGTTTAACTTCACAGTCATTTTGGTTTGTTGTGAGTTGTCCTGTCATTGGCCAGCATGGGTCCTTGTTTCAGCAGTGAAGAAATGAAAACTGAGGCATTCAGCATGAATTTACAGGAAATCTTTAATTACAAAATAAGAGAAAAGAAAGGGGAGCACAGCTCTGACAAAGATCAAGCCAGTCCCACACATGTTTAAATACTGCATTGTTTCTCTGGTGTGAGAAACTGAGAGTGTAAATACAGACTAAAATGTATTATATTGGGAAAGGGAAGAAAATGTCCAAATAGGAAAGGGAACAAGGGAGGAGGAAAGGAACAGAAGGACAAGAGAATAAGAAATGGAAGGAAAAAATGGAAGTGAAGCTTTTGTAAATAAGGAGGGAGGAGGGGGGAAGGGAGGGGAAGGGAATAGGAAAAAAGAAGCAGCAAGATATGTCATGTACAGGTACAAATCCCCTATCATGAATGTTATCACTATATACATCTAAAATGTACCATTAAAATAAAAAAAAAAACAAATTAGAGATATTCAACTAGAAAAAAAAAAGATCAAGCGAGTCCCCTGTCAAAGGAAAATTAGCAAAGATAGGAAAAGGGCCTCCGTTTGAGAAATGGAATGGGACACAGGTCTGCAGAGATGGTTCAGACTGGCCCACGAAGGAAGAAAGGGACCAGTTTTATGGGGTGCGGTGGTGAGCTGAGGGCCAGCCACCATTATCTCAGGTCTGGTTTTGTGGCTCTGCAGGAATCCTCATGCCTTGAGGGGGAATTCTGTTCCCCTGTGACGTGAGGGGCAGTCTATGTCACCTGAAGCTCTGCTGGAATCCAAGGCGACCCTAGCCTTAGGACAACGGAGATGACTGTTCCCATGAATCTCTTATCCTGGTGTCCTCAGTCTTGAAGGGTGACGAGATAAATGAGGTAAATTTAGGGCTAATAAACCTCATTTTGCCAACCTTTAGACAGATACTCCCTAGTGACTAACAGGCCTGTACACAGAGCAGGGAGGGATTTGACCCCGAGTTGTACAAAATGAAGGTCAGGCTTTGTTCTGCTTTTAGTTACCTATTGGGCACCTGTAGGCCCAAGTGAAGAGTCACGGTTTTTAGCAAAAAACACTTTTAAGTCCCTGCCTGCCTCCGAAGAAAACACAAATCATGCTTTTAATGAGTTGCATGTTCAGGGCCTGGGAGTATTTTTGTCCTTTATCCCAGTGGTGGTCTCTGTGTCCGTCCTGCTAAGTCACGGCGGGTCCACATGCGTTCACTCCCTTCAAAGCTTTCAACAACTAACCCTTAAGGCATGTCATTAATATGCCTGTTCTGGAGCAGAATCATACATAATCCCTTCGAAATCTGATGAAAAAGAACTACTTTATTTGTGATAATCTGAGATTTGTGTGTGTGCTATTTGAATTATTCCAATTATACTACCCAAGTAAATGTAGTAAGATCATTAAATTATTTCTAAATGTATCTGCAGAGAGTTTTATAATATAAAATCATGACTACAGTTACAGGGTCCATTCTGATGAAGCAGGAGGAGCTCACAAAACTTTCTAGGAATAGGTGGACTATTTTTGTTCTCTTCTTTTTAAATTTTGTATCACCAAGTTCTTTTGCAAAGTGGGAATGGGTGAGCTAGGCCTTCTGCTCCTCTGCGCTGGTTAGGCTCAAAATGTTTGAGATCAGATGCCCTAAAATATTGCTGGTGTTCACAAGAGGGGAAGAGGAAAAAGTGTACATTGGCTTTTGCAAACTCATCCTTCCCACTAAGGAGTACGAAACAAAAACAGAACTCCAAAGTTTGTGTCCTATTGTAAAGGATCCACCATTTCTTTATATATAAAAAGTGATTCTCTAGCGCTCGGTAGTCAGAGCTGAAACTAGGGTCAGGCAAGCAAGACTCACCTTGAGTGCAACTTTTAAGGTGCTGTCACGAAACTCAGTATCAAGACACACTCTTGTTGGGAGTGGTGGCATACGCCTATAATCCCAGCACTCGGCAAGCTGAGGCAGAAGAATTGCTGTGAGTTCAAGGCCAGCCTGAACTACACAGTGAGATCCTGTCTACAAAAAAAAAAAAAAGTATTGAAATACACTGCTTAAAAATAAAAATTCGTGCAAAAAAACTACGATAAAAAAATACCAAAATTTCAAATGAAGGTCACATCTCTAACTCTGCAGCTGAAGACAACCCTGCATCTATTTCTCCCTTACCCCAGTCCTGCACACTGCACTGGGGACATTAGATTATTTCTGGGTAATTATTGTAACAGTCACTAGCTTGAAGAAGTGAGGTAATTTACTAAAATATGACACTCTCCCTGAGTCATTTGGTAAAACCATGCCCTGTCGTGTTAACAAGACACTTAGCTCTGCGCGGTGCCCTAGCTGGGAAAAAATGCATTGTGATTCAAGACTTCGAATTGCATGCAAGCTTGACTCTTTGGAGTTTCATTCATCTTTAATTACTATCACGCCCTTGCTAGTTTTAACCTGCCTTCTCTCTTGAAAGACTGAGAGATACTCGTGCAGGGAGAGTTGAAGAAAACAAAGAGTATGCTGAGAAAGGAAATTAGCCCTGTTGGCTGAGAAACAAGCCTACAAGGCTTCTCAGTGATGTCAGGTTTCGAAATGGGGTCCAGTGGAGTAAGATGGTGACAAGTGACAACATCCCAAAGAAGCAGACCCAACTGCTGCTCTGTGACTAAGGCTGCTACATTTAAAGAAATGACTGAAAAGTGGGAGTGTCCAGGAGGTTGAGGGGAAAGACCCACGGAACTCAGTACCGCTGACTCCGAGAAGTGAGGGTGGATGTAGGCACGCAGGGCCCCTCAGTCTTGTTTCTTTTTCTTTCTTTCTTTCTTTTTTTTTTTCTTTGACAGGGTATTGCTGTCTAGCTCAGGCATCCTTGAACTTACTATGCAGTAGTCCAGGGGCTGGCCTTGAACTCGTGGTGATTCTCCTGCCTCAGCCTCCCAAGTGCTGGAATTACAGGCTTGGCTACCATGCCTGAGTCCCTGAGTCTTAACGTGCACAGATTGACCATTGTTCCAAGGACAGTGTTTAGTGAAAGAATGGATCATGAGAATAAGGTTAAAAACAGTCTATCACTACCCATTTCATCCCCCAAAAAGTTTGTCCTCAGACTTTAAAAAGAAAGATAAAGCACAAATATCTGTGGAACAGAACAGTGAAGATACTTTTTCTAGCATATGTTTGACTACACATCAAATGGATCCCAAGAAGAAAGAAAAAATAAAAGTGTTTTCTAACAAAGTTAATTTTGTTAACATGGCAAAGAATGAAAGCGGCACCCACAACCACAGACAGATGTGAGAGCTACAAGACACCGTAAGGAAAGTAAAAATTTGACCCGAGAATGAAGCAGTTGAAATTCAAGAAGAGGAAGGGAAATGAAAGAATCTAAAGGGAATTTTCAAAACTTTATTATGGAAAATTTCAAAACTTTTACGAGGATGGAAAAATAATGAAATGAACCCCAATCTACCCATCACTTAGTTTCAACAGTGAGTGCATGACCAGTCTGGTTTCATCTCTTTCTGTCCCCTTGCACCATTTTAATATAAATCCCTGCTATACCATTTCATTCATAAATATTTCAGTATATATTCCTAAAAGGTGAAGACTTTAAAAAAAGTATTGTTACAATTCATTATCAACCCCAACTTTTATAATAATTCATCAACAGTATAATTTTTCCAATTGTCTCATTTAAAAATTAGTTGGAAAAAAAATCCAGAAGATTACAAGCGGTTGATTTGTATCCTTTTAATCCATAGGTCCCCCTTCCTGGCTTTTTTTTTTTTCCCCATCTTGCTATTTATTAAAGAAACAAGGTTTTTTTGTGTCATAGAATTGCCCACCTTTTGGATTTTTCTGATTTGTCATTGCAATGTCATTTGGCAGTCTCTTGTAATTTAGTAGTTAGTTCTAGGAGCTTGCAGTGATTCAGGTTTAGTTTTAGGTAAGAATGTTTTGTGTGTGGAGATGTGTACATACGTAAACAACGCCCAGCATTCTCTGTTGAGACACTGATGAGCATTACTACATTCACCATTTTATTGGGAATTGCAGACTGGGTTTTCTAGAATTCTTTTTTTTATTAATAGTAACATGCTATTATTATTTCTTTATTATTAACTAGACTGTTGCTATAAGGAAAAACAGCATGTTTTAAATGAAGAGGGACGTGTTAATGTCTTTCTTATATGTCTGTATGTATACGTGCATTAGACTATTGACCCTGCTCTGTTTTCTGTATCTACTCCTCTCTTTTCCCCTTCTTTTCCAAGCAGAGTCTCTGATTCGCTTTTCTGTTCTTTTTCACGACTCAGGCTTCTGGGAAGAGAGACTAGGCTGAGAGTGGGCGGAAATGGAAGTTGGGAGTCAGATTAGGTGGATTTTGCAATAATCTAAACAAGAGATGATGGTGGCTTGGGACAGGGTGGTAGGAATGGAGGAGGTGAGAAGTAACCGAATTCAAAATAGGAGGTGTGATCAAACAATACACAGTAGACAATGTTTAACTTTTAAAAAATGTATTACAGTAAAGGACACACTGCCATTTCTCTCTCTCAAAATACTCCCTCTTGCTCCCAACACACTTATCAAACCATTCTCGCCACTTTCTGAAGCAGTTCTTGAAGTATTCTTTTCTGAGTATCTTTAGTTGAGCTTTTGTGGTTGCCTTGGTGTCTTGAAGTGATTCACAATGTTTACCTCTTGTGATCATTTTGAATCTGTGGAAGAGCCAGAAGTCACATGGTGCCAGGTCTAGCAAACGGGGTGGAAGAAGACACACCGTAATGCCTTTATGAGCCTGCCTTTCTGTGGAATGGCACTTGGCAGCAGCATTCACTGTATTTTTTTTATCATATCTCATGAAACACTTGCAGAATAGGACTTCCAGAACTGCTTCAGAAAGTGGCAAGAAGCTGGGCCTCATGCCTGTAATCCCAGCACTCATGAGGCTGAGGCAGGAAGATTGCTGTGACTTCAAGGCCAGCCTGAACTAAATAGTAAGAAACATCGTCAAAAAAAAAAAAAAAAAAAAAAAAAAAAAAAAAAAAAAAAAAAAAAAAAAAAAGGGAAAAGAAACTGGCAAGAATAATAGGATGAGGGGGCTGCGGATTTAGCTCAGTGGTTAGAGTGCTTGCCTTGCAAGCACAAGGCCCTGAGTTCGATCCCCAGCACCAAAAAAAAAAAAGAAAAAAAAAAAAGAATAATAGGATGAGTGTGTTCAAAGGAGCAAAGGGAGAATTTGGGGGAGATTAATGACAATGTATCTTTTACTGTAATAAAATTTTTATTTAAACGTTCACTATGTATTTTGATCACCACTTGTGTGTTTTGAAGATGCCAAGATTTGCTGAGAAATTGAATGTACAGATGTAAGAGAAAGCGAGGACTTCAATTTTGAGGTCCAAGGATCTGGAAGAACTGGCTGACAGGAAGCTGCTGCAGTTGGGTTGGGTTCGCACAGGAAGACGAGGGGCTCGCAAACGATGAAGAACGAGCAGTATGGCGGGCTTGCCACTCACCAAATGGCAGTCCACACCACTGAGTGGATCGATGTTGGCAGGAGAGAGATCTTGAGAGGGTTTTGGGGGCTCCATGCATTATTGATCTGCCTTTTCATTAATTATTGGGGTCATTTTACCCTCTGCACAAAGTTAGGTATAAGCTAAAATGATAGGTGCAAAAGTAGAGTCTACAGGACTCTATTGTCACTGTGGTGTCCATTTGAGAAATCTCATTGTTACTGAGACCTGGTTCAAAATTCCAGCCCAGCCCTTCTTAATAATCTTCCTTTGATTAATTCCAATAACTTCCCTGTTTATAAACCAATGTAGCCTTACTCAAAGTGTTGTTGCAAAAATTAAACGAAATAATAAGGCATTTAATCCCAGCACCCCCCATAAGGTATTCAACACATTACAGAGGAGATGTTTTGCTATTTATTTCTTTTGAATTAGCTATTAGCAAAAATTGGAGTTTGAGGTGAGCTTTTCAGGGACTCTTGAAATAATAATAATAATGATAATAATAGTAAGAGTCCATAGGACCACAAACATTTCCTCTCCAGAAGAAGTTTCCCACCACAGCTGAAAAGTCAGCTCCCTTCCCTTCATCCTCCCACTTCTGCTTGCACTCCTGCCTGAAGATTACAAACCAATTTCACCTTTTCTGCACATGTAAGTCACACGTGTCAGGTAATAAGAAAAGGGGGTTCTGAAAAAAGAAAGATAATATTCAGATGGGACGAGAACTAGAACAGGAAGGGGGAAAAGGAAGGAAGAGAAGGAGAAAAGAAGAGAAAAAGAAAAAATAGAAAATATAAATAAAGCTATTGCAAATAAGGGGGGGTAGTTGAAGGGAGGGGTGGGAAAGGGGGGAACCAAAATATACCATGTACAGGAACAAACTAACTATGATGAATGTGATCATTATGTTTATCTACAATGTACCAATACATGTTCTTGGTTAAAAAAAAAATAAAAAATAAATTAAAAAAAGAAAAAGGGGTCACAAATGAGGACCACATTCAGTGAAACTACTAAGTATTGCTATTGTGAGGCTATGGGATTTTAAAACAGTCTTTTCCTGCTCTTTTAGACATAAATTTATTATGGTTCAATTCCCAGTACCCCCACACACACATCTTAGACATAAGACTATGTTCTATAAACATTTAAATTCTATTTAAAAAAAGCTCGATGACATCATCGGAACCATTTCTATGGTGATTTTTGTCTGACGATGGCTTTAATTATGAATAGCTTTCATGTGTATGTCCAATCATCCCTTGCACAATGAAATGTGAAACAAGTTCTATGTACTTGGCTAAAAGCTAAACTGGTCATCAACACAAAATAAATCAGTCCAAATAATAAAGGTGTAAAATATACCAAAGAAATAAAATGTACTTAAAATTAATGCATACATGGTTGTTTATAACTTGCTTCTCTTATAAACATATTATTGACTAAAATGCATTTTTATACTAACATATGGTGAATATAATTTTAATTTAAAGATAGCCATTACAAATTGATACAAGTTAACCAACCACTCGAGAATGATAGACTGTTACTCTGACATATCCTTACTTTTAAAGCTATACATAAATATTATAGAGAAAATGCATTTCCTAAACATGAAAAATAAGCATTCCCATGGCTGCCACACTTATGTAGTGAGAGTAATTTAGATTTCCTCTCTACTTAGTTCTGTCTAATAGGAATCTTTCTTGTTTAACTCAGAAACTGAGACCAAATTCTGTGCCAGTTCTGATATCAGCCAAAATATACTTATGGAGATCAGCTTTTGTATTGGAAAACCTTTTTCGCCTTCTCCCTACCAAATAATTGGTTTACTTCAAGGATCCAAACTAAGAAAATCCAGAGGTTGTTCTTTTCTGGGGCTTCTCTTTTCTTTATGAAAAGTTCTCTCTTGAGGGTGTGTGATACCCAGCGGTGAGGAGGGTTCTGCTGGCAGAGTTCAAATCCCAGCACTGCTGCTTCCTGGCTGTGTGACCTGGGCGGGTTGTATGATCACCTTGTCTCATTTTCCACATGAGGGTGACAGTGGTAATACATGTCTCATGGGGAGCTGTGAGGATGAAGTAGAGACTAGGATGCAGAATCCAGAAAGCACTATGCAATTAGCTATTATTATTGCACAACCTAGTCTTACTGGTTATTTCATTAGAGTATAATATATGTGCAGAAAAGGCCCTCATTAATGTTCAGTTTAATGTCAGGTGTGGTGGCATATGCCTGTAATCCCAGCTACTTGGGAGGTTGAGACAGGAGGATTGCAAGTTGGAGGCCAGCCTGGGGATGAAGAGACCCTGTCTCAAAATAAAATAAAAATGGCTGAGATGTAGCTCAGTGCACTCTGGGTTCCATCCAAAGAGCTGCAAAAATTCATAAACTAAAAGTCATGTATAATGAACACTTAAATCACAAAACAGCAACTAGTGTCCTAACAGTCCACCTCATGCCCCTAAGATTAACCAGTAGCCTCACTTCTGATTCGTTTAATTAATGGCTATTTGTAATTGATATTACAGCAATCAATAAGGGGTTCGTTTTGGTAATGTTTTCTTTTTTATTTAATACCTAAAACTTGACTGTATTGACCATTACTGTTTTTAACACACCTGTGTTTCATTTGTTAGGTTGAAAAAGCTCCTTGAACAAGAAAAGGCTTACCAAGCGCGCAAAGAGAAAGAGAATGCCAAGCGGCTCAGTAAACTGAGAGAGGAGCTTGTCAAACTCAAATCCTTCGCACTCATGCTGGTGGACGAGAGGCAAATGCATATTGAGCAGCTCGGCCTGCAAAGCCAGAAAGTGCAGGATCTCACCCAGAAACTGAGGGAAGAAGAGGAGAAGCTCAAAGCTGTTACCTCCAAATCCAAAGAAGACCGGCAGAAGTTGCTCAAGCTGGAAGTGGACTTTGAACACAAGGCCTCCAGGTTTACGCAGGAGCATGAAGAGATGAATGCTAAGCTGGCCAACCAGGAGTCTCACAACCGACAACTTCGACTCAAACTGGTTGGATTATCTCAAAGAATCGAGGAGCTAGAAGAGACCAATAAAAATCTCCAGAAGGCAGAGGAAGAGCTTCAGGAATTAAGAGATAAAATCGCCAAAGGGGAATGTGGCAACTCCAGCCTCATGGCAGAAGTGGAGAATCTCCGAAAGCGCGTCCTCGAAATGGAGGGTAAAGACGAGGAGATCACGAAAACCGAGTCTCAGTGTAGGGAGCTGAGGAAGAGGCTGCAAGAGGAAGCACACCACAGCAAGGAGCTCAGACTTGAAGTGGAGAAATTACAGAAGAGGATGTCCGAGCTGGAGAAACTGGAAGAAGCGTTTAGCAAGAGTAAGTCGGAATGCTCCCAGCTTCACTTGAATCTGGAGAAAGAAAAGAACTTAACCAAAGACCTGCTGAATGAACTGGAGGTGGTCAAGAGTCGAGTTAAAGAACTCGAATGTTCTGAAAGTAGATTGGAAAAGGCTGAACTAACCCTCAAAGATGATCTTACAAAATTGAAGTCCTTTACCGTGATGCTGGTCGATGAGAGGAAAAACATGATGGAGAAAATAAAGCAAGAAGAGAGAAAAGTGGATGGACTCAATAAAAATTTTAAGGTGGAACAAGGAAAGGTGATGGATGTAACTGAAAAACTAATCGAAGAAAGTAAGAAGCTCTTAAAACTGAAGTCCGAAATGGAGGAGAAAGTGTACAGTCTGACCAAAGAGAGAGATGAGTTGATAGGTAAACTGAAAAGCGAAGAAGAAAAATCCTCTGAGTTAAGCTGCAGTGTGGATTTATTGAAGAAGAGACTCGACGGTCTAGAGGAAGTGGAAAGAGACAGAAGAGGAAGGTTCCGAAAAGGGCCTGAGCTCACCTGCCCAGAGGATAACAAGATCCAGGAGCTGACGCTTGAAATTGAGAGGCTGAAGCAGCGTCTGCAACAGCTGGAGGTGGTGGAAGGGGATTTGATGAAGACGGAGGACGAGTACGATCAGCTGGAGCAGAAATTCAGAACTGAGCAGGATAAGGCGAACTTCCTCTCTCAACAGCTAGAGGAGATCAAGCACCAGATCGCCAAGAACAAGGCGATAGAGAAAGGGGAGGCTGTGAGCCAGGAAGCCGAACTGAGACACAGGTTCCGGTTGGAAGAGGCTAAGAGTCGAGACTTAAAAGCGGAGGTGCAAGCCCTGAAGGAGAAGATCCACGAGTTAATGAACAAGGAGGATCAGCTTTCCCAGCTCCAGGTGGATTACTCGGTCCTCCAACAGAGATTTATGGAAGAAGAAAGTAAGAACAAGAGCATGGGGCAGGAGGTGCTCCACCTGACCAAGGAGCTGGAGCTGTCCAAGCGCTACAGCCGCGCGCTGCGGCCCAGCGTGGCGGGGCGCAGGATGGTGGACGTGCCGGTGGCGTCCACCGCGGTGCAGACCGAGGCCCCGGGCGGCGAGGCGGCCGAGGAGGAGTCGCCGGCCGTGTTCATCCGCAAGTCCTTCCAGGAGGAGAAGCACCTCATGAGCCACCTGCGCCAGGGGGCGCTGCGCAGGCCCGCGGGGCGCGGCTCGGTGCTGGACCGCTACCCGCCGGCGGCCGGCGAGGGCGCGCGGCGCGGGGGCTGGGCGCCCTGGGCGCGGGGCCGCGCAGACCCCGAGCCCGGCCCGCAGGAGGGGCGCGCCGACCCGGGGGGGCTGGTGCTGGCGCCCCGGCACGGCCAGCCGCTGCACATCCGCGTGACGCCGGAGCGCGGGGGCAGCGCCGCCACGCTGGAGATCACGCGCCCGACGGCCGAGGAGTTCTTCTCCAGCACGGCCGTCATCCCCACGCTCGGCAGCCAGGCGCCCCGCATCACCATCGTCCCCGCGCCGGGCGCCGACCCCGAGCGCGCCGCGTCCCCCGTCACCATCACCACCCTGTCGCGGGAGCGGGCGGCCGACGGGCGCGCGTCGCCCCTGCAGGTGCGCACGGTGGCCACGGCGCCCGCGCCCGCGGAGACTGCGGGGACCCCGGTGTCCCCGGCGGTGACGCCTGGGGCCCAGGAGGTGCCCGCGGGGAGGACGGTGCTCAGGGTCACCCCCGAGAAGCAGCCGGGCCCGCCGGCGCCGCGGAGGTACAACGCCAACGCCAGTATCATCACCACGGGGGACAACAGGATCCACATCCACCTGGGCGCGCAGGCCGAGGGCGCCAGCCCAGTGATCACCGTGCGGCCCGCGGGCAGGGAGGCGGCCCCGAGCCCGGGCCTGCGCGCCCCCCGCGCGCCCCCCGCCACGCGACCCGGCTCGGGCAAGGTGACCAGCACCATCACCATCACGCCAGCCACCACCGCGCCCACGCGGGGCACCCAGGCGGCGGTGAGCGCAGGTCCCCGGGGGCAGGCCGGGGACACCGACCCAGGAAAACCAAGCGGCCCGAGCTTGGATAAACTGGGCCAGTTCTGAGGGAAATTTTCATTTATTCATGCTAAGCATGGAGATCGTTCAGACTACTTGTACAGACTGTCTCTTGGAAATGGCAGCATAGAATAATCTTAAAGTTTAAAATTTGATTTTTAGTCAGGCGTGGTAGCACACACCTGTATCCCAGCACTCTAAGAGGGCGAGGCAGGAGGATCTCAAGTTCCAACCCAACCTAAAATGGAGACTAAGGAAGCTGGTTAATATGTTGGAAGTAATAAAACTTCCTAGATTGGCCAGGCGTGGTGGCACATGCCTGTAATTCTAGCACTCTAAGAGACTGAAGCAGGTGGATTGCAAGTTCCAACTCAGTCTGGGCAATTTAGCAATTTAATGAAGCCTTGTTTGTAAATAAATAAATGAATAAAATGGCTGGGGCCCAGCTCAGTGTGAAAATCCTAAGTAAAAAAATATATATGTATGTTTAAAACACTTTTTAAAAAAATGGAGACTGAGGGAACTGGTTAATATGTTGGAAGAAATAAATCATCTGAGATTGGATGGGCATAGTGGCACATGCCTGTAATCCCAGCACTTGGGAGGCTGAGGCAAGAGGATCCCTACAGTTCGAGGTCAGCCTGGGTTACACATTGAATTCAAGGCCAGCCTGAATGACATAGTGAGACCCTGTCTCAAAAAAAGAAAAAAAATAAAACTTTCTAGATGATATTTCTACAAACTAAAATATTCAATATGTGATTATATATATCCAGTCATACTTTATTCCAAATATGTGATTAAGAGGTTTTTATATTAAAAACTTTTGTGTGTGGTATCGGGGGTGGAACCAAGGCATCTGCACTGAGCTATATCCCCAGCCCTCCTCATTTTGTATTTTGAGAGGGGATGTCACTAAGTTACTAAGTTGCCTAGTTTGGGCTCAAACTTGCAATCCTCCTGCCTCGGCCTTTTAGAGTCCTAGGGTTACAGGCATGTGCTACTACGCTGGCTCATATTAAAAACTTTTAAAAAGTAAGACAGAAATGAGTTTATATGTCTAAAAACTATATTTGATTTAATCATATCTTGCAAAGATCAAATACATAACTAGCTGAAATGATTATAAAAATGTATGCCCAAAGCACAAAATCTAGAGCTTAAAAATAAATTATTTATTTTTAATATATTTCCAGTGAGTGTTTTCACAAACAGGATACAATTCTTACAGAAGAATGTGAACTATTTAGATATAGATTTAAGCAAATAGGCTAGAAATTATGACTCCTATATTCTAAACAAATTCTGTGGCATACATTGGAATATTTTAAGGAAATAGGAAGCTCCTAATTTAAATTTATAAATGATGGCCTGTTTTCCCATGTCCTCGGTATAATTTATGTTAGTTCTCAGTGCACAAGCACATTCTCAAGACAAACTGCAGAGTGTGAATTACTAATTGTTTTACCAGTAAAGCTGTTAGTTTCACAGGAACCAAATCACATTCGAATTGTCCATCCTTCTCAAATAACTCTATGGTTTTTTTGGACCAGCATAATTGTTTGCATAGGATTTTGCTTACTTCTGCTTAATTTTGTGAAAAAAATAAGTGAGGCATAAATCATTGTAACTTAGAGCAGATTTTCTGCTGTAAGTTCTTATTTCCATTTTCAAATTTTAATCAGGATAGCCTTAGTAGCAACAGTTTTTGACTACTGATTAAACTCCATAGAAAAAGAGGATTTCAAAACAACTGTCTAAGATTTCCAAGGCCTGAATGGTGACCCATTTATTTTAGGTAAATCAGATCCCATAAGATCAAGGTGAACCAAAGATTTCAGACACACTTCTTACAGCATATTGAGGTTAGTTTCAACTGTGCATATATTCATGCAGCATGCAGTAAGTGTCAGCTACACTTCGGCCATGGTGCTGGCGTGAAAGGAAGACTTTAGTGGCTCTTAACTGAGTGGGAGAGCCAGGACTGGAATCTGTATGGTGGTTCTATGATAGAAGAATGCTCAAAGGAAACACCAGAGAAGGCTTCACTCTAAGGAAGGATCTTCTGGAGGAAGAAAGGGACGAGTGTGCAGGGAGAACCCCACTTGTAAAGTCAGGACAAGGTGAAGCAGCCCTGCCTAGCGGGGACCAGTGGGCCACCTGTGCATGCAGTGGCTGGCGTGGGGGGAAAAGGCAAGTGCAAAAACCAGAGACGCAAACTGGGCCAGCATTGAAGGTGGACCCTTGTCTTAGTATGAAATTGCGATTTAGTTTTACGGAGTAGTTTATAAAGAGAACTCTTGAAGGATAATGATTGTGAAAAAACATTACATTATTTTTGCTTTAAAGAGATACAGCTAGAAAACAGTTTAAAGGATAAATTAGAGGGAATAGAAGCTAAAGACATGTTTTGATTCTGTCGGTTAGAGACAGTACAGGCTTGAACTATGGCAGCAAAAATCAGGACAGGGACAGTGAAGATGGAATTGCAAAGATTTCATGACAAACTGAATATGGAGGGTGGCTTGGGGGTTGGTGGTCTATATTTGCTCTGGGAGGCAGGGTCAAGTCATCTGCAGAAAGGGCAGAGGAGGCAGGAGAGCTCTGGAAGAGGAGAAAGCTCCACACGGATGTTTCAAGAGAGGGAAAAGGGAGGTAATTGGAGCAGAGCAGACACCAATCCGAGCTGCTTACAATCCTCTTCCTGTGGGCGTTCCCATGTATCTGACGCTCAGACTGATGCCATGTCCGTGGGAAACTCACCAGCATCTCCCCTGTGTCTCTGTGTTCTCTTCCAGTCAGGACAAGACGGGTCATCCCAGCGGCCTGCACCCACCCGCATTCCCATGTCAAAAGGTATGAAAGCAGGAAAGCCAGTAGTGGCAGCCCCAGGAGCAGGAAATCTGACCAAATTCGAGGCTCGAGCTGAGACTCAGTCTATGAAAATAGAGCTGAAGAAATCTGCAGCCAGCAGCGCTGCCCCTCTTGGCGCAGGGAAGGGCTGAGAGCAGTGGCTGCGGGGGTATGTTGTGCAGATGCCGCTGCTTCCGCGAGAACGACCTTCGCCTGTTGGTGCCAACCTTGATCCATACTAATTTAAGTTTTAAATATCTTGTTTATCAAATAACCAACTAATAGCCCTGTGTCTTTCCTATTTTGTGCATTTGTTTTGATGCTGGGGAACAGAATTAGTTAGCTGTTTGCTGTGCGGTATGATGAGGGTGCTGGGCTGGAGGAAGGGCCTGGCTGCTACTTTCTGTTCTGCTTCTAGCAACTGGGTCTACCCATTAACCCACCAGTCGAGAAGCCCTCAGTTTCTTCATCAGTAGGCTCGGGGGCTGGGTCACATGGTCGTGAAGGCTGGCTCTCATATTTTCTGGTCATAAGCAAACTTTAATAGACTTCATCCTATAATAATTTTTTAAAAACCCTATATGAAGTAGGACACAGTTTAACAACTGTCTACCAAATCCTGAATTTGATATATGTGCTGAGAAAAAAAAAATATCATAGCCATCCCAGGCCCTGGAGCACTAAAATTCTGCAAAAATGAGAAAGTCTCTAATACGATTTCAGGAAGTAATTTGAATGTGAAATAAAATGGAAATGAACCATGGAATCCTAAAAACAGAGTTTGACTTCTTCATGTGTGTCTGTGTGTATTGTAGACAATTTGGGCACTTCCGAAAGATTCCCAGAATTTCATAGACAGTACTTTTCAAACACAGTGTCAGATGCATGTTCCATTCAAGGGTGTAGTTGACTCAAATTGTGGAGCAGTTTGAAGAGAGCTGTCAAGTGGCCCTTTATAGCTCGACAGAAATTGTGATGGATAGAAAATAGCAGAAAGTAAATTCAGATACATTAATGCCGAGGGGGGAAAATGGCATCATTCATATTTTAGTTGAATTCAAATATTTTCCTTAGTTAAATGTGGACCTTACTTGCAAATACAGAACCAGTTCATGATTTGTGGTGTGTGTGTGTGTGTGTGTGTGTTTGTGTGTGTGGTGTGGAGAAGTATATTTTTATTTCTGTCAGTTTTACTCATGTTTGAATCATTTTCTTTAGTTTTTAAGCATGTTTTAATAAGCATGAGAAGAGTGTGAATGCAAAGTGTCAAGTGTCCTTGTGAGATTCACGATGTTAGTTTGTTGTGCTGTGTAGTCATATAAGTACAAATGAGCCCAAGACTAGTAACTCACAGCTTAGCATACCAAAGTCTCATGTAGGGTGTACCTTTGCCAAAATTTTTGAGCCAAGTAGGTGAACTTTACAAAAATATAATAATTGCAAAGGTATGGATTTTTGTTTTTCTATTTCTGAAGTGTCAGAGTTCCAAAATTTTATAGATAGTCCCTAATCTTGATATTTGGGAAAAGGCATATAAAAAAAGACATATGATTAAGTTTTAGTATATTGTATTGGTTTGTTTTCCCACCATTGAGACACAATACTCAACATCCACAATTTAAAGGAGGAAAGATTTAGTTTAGCTCATGGTTTCAAGAGATACAGTCCATGGTCAGCTGGCTCCAAGGCAGGAACATGGTGGAAGGGTGTGGTGGAGCAAAGCTGCTCAGTTCATGGCACCCTGGAAGCAGAGTAGGGGAATAGTGTCAGAGAGGAAGAGGCCAGGGATGAGATTAAGTACCCAAGGTCATGCATCCATGACCTACCCAGACATATGCAAGAGCACACAGGGCATTTCTTAGCCCAGTGAAGTTGACATTTCAGAATTAACAGGCACACCCATGAGTCAATATATTTCATGACAAAGAAGCTCCTCTGCATTCTTTCCCACACTTGACTTTGCATGCCTTGAAGAACTTGCACTTGATCTGTGGTGATAATATATGTAGATGCATCATGGTGTTGTTCACCATGCACTTTGCTCAGACGTGTCGCCATTTACTCATTAGTTCTCAGCAAATGGATTAAAAATGTGGAGGGATTATGTTAAAGACATGCTGTGGTAACGAACTTAGAAGGTCAAAAGGGAGAGGCAGAGGGGGAGGGAAGGAAGGAAGGCAAGAGAGAGAGAGGGAACAAGAAAAGTTTAATATGATTTTAAATGAGTTTACACAAAATAGCTTTTCATTTAGAATACTGACTTGTACTTTTTAAGGGAATTCCTCTCCTTTCAAAATCTGGGCATCCAACCTCTTCAAAGACAAGAACATTCACTGTTTTTAGTGATACCTTCCCGGCATTTGTGAAATACTGAGCAAATATTTGGTCAAAAGAATTACATTCTGTATTCCCTGAGAGCCATCTGCCATTCCTTAATGATTTTCATCATAATCTTAGTGTCACTTGCTGGTGTTTCTGCTTTTACTTGCTCACACCATGTTAACATCATTCCCACCTAGAAGTCCATACCATTCGCTCAAGAGTGTTCCGAAAGGCTCAATTCAACAGTGGGGAAACAGAATGTTTATTCATGGAGATCTGGGCATAGAGCCACGCACAAAGTACAACTGCTAGGAAAATTTTTCATAACAACCCAACCACTTTTCAAAATGATGAAGAGTAACAATTGCTGCAATTTTTCTTTGTAATTTTGGAACCAAATTTACATTTATTGGATAGCTGTGTGTTAAACCACATGTTAAAAATGACATCCACTGAGAATAGGAGATGGAGGATTAAATGCACTCTAATTCCAGCTTCCATTTGTGATTATAATTTTTAAAGATGTTTGGTTTAATATTTTATTTATTTATTTATTTATTTATTTATTTATTTATTTATTTATTATTTTGGTGCTGGGGATCAAACTCAGAGGCTTGCCCTTGCTAGGCTAGCATTTTACTACTTGAGCTAAATTACCAACCCCTATTTTTGGTTTTTTGAGACAAGGTCTTGCTATGTAGCCCAGGCTGAAATGGAACTCGCAGTAATTCTCCTGCTTTAGTCTCCCGAATGCTGGGATTATAGGCATGTGTCACCACGCCCAGCTAATATGCTTTTATAGAGGTGACTAGAACTAAAAGTTTAGAATCTTTTCTCTGCTCAGAAACAGATAGTGTATTAAAATAAAAGGAGTCTCACCATAGCTGATGTGTGCAGCTGCTGCTCAGATCCCACTGTGAAAACCTTCGGAAGTGAGGTTGGGTGGGAAGTGAGAGCCATTTCTGTGATTCCTTGTTAGATGCCTTCTTTGAACATGGAGGGCGCAATCTACAGAGCTGCCCAGAAGACTCTGGTCTTCCCTACCTGAGAATAATTGTAATGTGTTGACTATCTAACACACTATGATAGTGGCCCCCTCACATATATAGTCCTGGAAATATTCCATGATAGTAAGAGTGTTTGTTATGTCTTAAGAATGTGAGCTTCATATCCAGGGTATTTGCTTAAATAGAATTATTCGATTTCTGTTATAGTTGATGGGTGCGTCTGGGCTCTGTCTAGAGACTGTGTTATATTCATCAACAGTGTTCCCAGATCTCTGGGGTTTACTAGACCTCTTACTACTTGAATGCCTTCAAGGAAATTGCTTTGATGTACAGCATGAGTGAAATAAAAACATTTCATTTCATTTCAGTGAAATGAAAACATAGCTAAGAAATTCAAAGGCCTGAAATTCACATTACTTCATTAATACAGAATTAGACTTTCCTGAGTGGGAAAACCATAGGGTTATAGGTCAGAAGAGCATGTGAAGGCTGAGTATGTAAGTCTGTGGTAAAGTGCTTCCCCACATGGAAGGCTGTGGGTTCAATTCCCAGTACCACCAGGGGAAGAAGGAGGAGGAGAAACAACAGGAGAAGCAAGAGCAGAAGCAAGAGCAGGAGCAAGAGAAAGAGAAAGAGAAGAAGGGCAGATGCATCACAATTGTCAGAAGCTGTAAAGGGGCGGAGAGAGAGAGAGACACACAGATACAGAGAGAGAAAGAGAGGATTTCTCAGCAGATAGGAATGAATCATTCTAAAATTTCCCCAATAAGGACAAAGTTTATTGTTTTCTTTCTACTTCTTCCCTCAGGATTTCATTGTATATCTCTCTGTTCTCTGCTATTCCTTTCTTTTCACCTGCTATATCCACATAGGATATAAATATTGTCTGCTATCTTCCATTTTGGCAAATTTTTCCTTCAGCTTTAGAGTCCTGTGTAGTTACTGGGCTTTCTCCTAATATGCCCGGCTAAGCTGTCAACAGGACACTTCATATTTTCTGTCTCCGCTCTCACATTTCTCATTTATTCTTTAGTATTAAATTTTCTTAAAGGAATTTATACACATCATTAAAATTTCAGCCAGTGGTAAAAGTAAGAGATGTTTCTTACTTCTTCCCCTGACTCCATAAGTTTTTCCCCCAGAAAAAATTATTTTTTTCTGGCATTTATCTTCATATTTCAAAATAATGTACTTGTACTGTGTTATGGTTCAGATCTAAAATGTCCACCCAAATTATGTGTCCAGAGGCGGGCTCTGGAAAGTGATTAGATCATGGGAGTGCTATACTCACTGACAGATTACTTTGTTGCTGAGCTCACAGCTGAATGTGCTGTTAGGAGGGGGCCTAGTTGAAAGAGATGGGTGTGACCTGGAAGAGTGTGTTCTCCTCCCCTGCTCCTCCCTCCACTCTCTCTGCTTCCTTGCTCCCATGGGTTGAGCAGCTTTTCCCCACCATGCACCTCCACCATGCCATTTCTGCTTGGAGCCAGCTGACCATGGACTATACCTTCTCAACCCATGAGTCAAAATAAACCTCTCCTCTTTGAGTTATGGGTGTCAGGTATTTTGTCCCAATAGGAAAGTGACTAATACAGAAAACTGGTACCAGAGAACTGGGGTCATTGCTTCAATTATCCCTGACCATGTGGTTCAGAAGACTTTGGAACTGACTTTCAAAAAATGTTTAGAAATACTGTGGGCTAGAGAGGGCCTAGAATGCTGTAAGCAGAGCTCAATGGATGATTTTTGGGGGAACTCAAAATACCAGAATGCTGATAGGGATGCAGACAGTAAAGGCCAGGCTCAAGAGGTTTCAGATGACGATGGGGACTTTATTGGGAATTGGACTACAGGACATTGTGTTGCTTTCTGGCAAAGAACTTGCCTACATTTTGCCTATGTCCTAAGACTTTGTGTGGGACTGAATTTAAAGGTGGGAGACTAATTGATCTGGGAGGAAATTTCAAGGCATCCCAGCATTCAGGCTGTGGCATGGGTACTGCTAGCTGCTTTTAGCCAGATCTGCAGTAAGAATCAGGAGCAAAAAGCAGAGATGAAGGATTCGAAAGATTTTGCAGGTTGTTAGGAAGGAAGTACATGTAAATTTTGGCCAATGAGTGTGTACTGAAAAGATTAGCACTATTGAAAAGAAGCCTAGTACTTTGAACCAGAACAAGAAGAAAGATGGCTTGAGGGGATCTCAGAAATTGGCCCCACTCCATCACAGGCTTGAGGGTGTAAAAGGGTACAAGATTTGCCTTGACAAGACAGCAGCGGGGTGCCCTGCTCATTCAGGACCATATAGGCCTAGGTAACTGTTTCCCACATCCAGGTACTCAGAGGCTGCTGCAGCTATAGGCCAAGGGGGCCGGGCTATTGCTCAAGCAGTGGTGCTGGTTTTACAAGCATGCAAAATGCAAGGTTTGTGAGGTAGTGGAGGCTTCCACTCAGACTTCAAAGGAAGGCCTGGGAGGTTGCTGCTGAGAGGATGATATGTGAAGCTGTGAAAGTGAAGCCAAAGGTGCAGTGGAGATCCCAGGAAGTTGCAGATACCAGGAACACGGAAAGTCTGCTGAAGAAAGCCATAGGCAGCAAGTGGAGCTGGCTCAAGAGAAAGGCCATGAAGGCAGTAACCAGCAAGCTCAGAGATGCAGGTCTGCCCAAGCCCTTTGGAACACAAATCCTGCTATCATGTGCCTCAGATATTGGACATGGAATTACAGGATTTAATGCTTTATCACCTGAGTTTCAGTCTTGCTTTGGTCTGATTGCTTTCTGTCCCCCTAGTCCTCTCTTTTGGAATGGGTTGTTTACCCTGTAGCATTGTTATGTTGGAAGTATTTAACTTTTCTTTTGATTTTTACAGGGGCTCACAGCTGAGAGTTTTTGAGTCTCAGAGGAGACTTTAGACTTGAAGTTTTGAGCAATGTTGGGATTATTAAGAATTTGATGACTCTTGGAGATGTACTAAATGTCTTTTACATAATGAGATGGACACAGGCCTTTTTGGGGTGAGGGACAGAATGCTGCAGTTTAGATCTAACATATCCCCTGAAAGTCTCATGTTCAGATGTGGGGCTTTTAGAAGGTGATTGGATCAGGGGCACTATACTTACAAAGGGATTAATCCATTGATGAGTTCATAGATGAATGTGTTCTAAGGAGGTGGGGGTCTGGTTGAAAGAGGGGAGTCTCTGGAGGTGTGACCTGGAAGAGTGAAAGGGTGTGTTGCTGTCCCTGCCTCCTTTGTCTCTGCTTCCTGGCTACTATAGGTTGAGCGACCTTCCTCTACCAAGCCCTTCTCCGATGCTGTCTATCCTTTGGAGCCAGTCAACCATGTACTGAACCTTCTAAAATCATGAGCCAAAATGAACATCACCTCAAGTTGTGGGTGTCAGATAATTTGTCCCAGCTATAGGAAAGTGAGTGACTAATACATACTCTGACTTTTTATTTCTATATTTAGATATTTTTGTATTCCCATTACTATTTTGATGCCTAAAGATTCAGCTGTCTCACTTGTCCCTTCTCTTCCCTTTTACACATCTTCCCAACATGGTTACATCATAACTTTTTGGATACATCAGCAGCCAGTATTTATATATTTATAGATTTACATGTATACAGTATGAGCTTAAATATTTTTCCTTGCTGAGCCAAGTAGTATAGTATGAGTGTGCTCTCTTCTTCCTACCACTTTTTCCCCTTTCAAAAGAATAATTGCTTTGATTTTTTCATGTTTGGTTTTCTGTATATCTCTCTTCATTTTTTTCCAAATGCTCCATTAGATTGACTAAAAACCTCTTGGTAATTTTTCCAAACACTTAAACACATTGGTTTCACATTTTCCCCTGGAAGCCTTCCTAGTGCAGCCCTCTGCTTCTCTGCTCTGTCTGGACAGGTCATCCTCTAGGCTGGTCCTATAACAGTTGTCCTTTTGCTTAGATCGCGTCCTGTTTTCCTGATTCCTTGTCTTCTACTTCTTTCACCTATATATGTGTTTACCTATCTATCTGTGGTTTGAAGTGCACCTTCCAATAGTTTCCATAGAAAGACATTCTCCAGGAGCCTCCCCGAGGCAGACTCCCTGCATTCTGGGAATAAGACAGGTAGGTGAGATGAGACCTGCTATGTATGAAGTACCACTCCCCTGCATTCAGTCTACACTGCCCATTCTCATGCGTAGGTCCAGGAATTCTTAGTTTTTCCAGAAAATAAACTTCTGGTCTTTGGTAACAATGAGTTAAGCTATCTTAACTCATTCTGTCTCCATGATCAAGATATCTAATCTCCTTTGGGGTTTCTCTTACTTTCTGGGTGTGCTGCCTCAATCTCCTTCGCTGGCTCCTTATTTTATGCATACATGTTAAGAATTGATGTTCTCCACAGCTCCATCGAAGACTATTTTCTTATTCTACATGGTTGCTCTGGTTATTTTATATACCATACACTTGTGGCTTCAATTAATACCTATATGCTGATGACTACCAAACCTCCATCTCCAGCTATGTATCCATCTTGGTACTGCATGTATACTCTGTATGAAAAACCATGCTCAGCACCGCTCCACTCTTCCTCCAAGGCTTTTCCTCTTCTTTCTCTCCAGCTCAGCAAGGGTAACCTGATTCACACAGTCACCTCAGCTACAAACCCAGTAGCCCTCTATGTTCCTTCTTCTACCCAGCCTTCCAGTAAACTCAGCAGTTCCTGCTTATTCTAACCCCTGAACTAGTCTGATAGCTGAACTTGCCTCTTCATTCTGCCATCATTGCCTAAAGTGAGGTTTTAATTACTTCTCATCTACATTACTCTGATACTCTCCATACTGGTCTCACAATCTCCAGCCTCAAAACTCTTGGATTCATTTTTCATTTGCGAGTGGATCATGTCATTCCTCTAGTTATCCCTCTGCTGATTTCTCATTACATCCAAACTACAAGGCCCACTGCTTGGCTTGGTGCTTGAGGCTCCTGTGGCTGGACTTTCTAGCTCTCCATTTCATGGAGCACCCATCCCTCTCCCTCCAGGCTTGCAGATTATTTCAACTGTTTCTCTACCCTACACTGTCATTTCTTCTGCTTTTCTTTCTAGCAGTGATGTCCTCCTCTGTTCAAACTCTTTTACCAACATTGCCTCCTCTAGGAAGATAAGCCACTATCTCACAGTCTACCCAGGAGTTTCATTCCCTGTCCACTGCTGTGAAAAGCTTGGTACTGATGGGAAAGGTGGCAGGAAATGGGGCAAATAAGGGGTTCATAGTTCCCCTCTTTGTCCACAGTGAAGCCACGGGAGGACTGGCAAGTTCTGAGTGACAACATGGGGGTAAAGAGATGGTGGGGATTAGAGGAAATCCAGGCACTACCATTCTGGGTTATGTGAGTTTTTTCTGTTTCCTTGCAAAGGCGTAATGGTGGATAATGGATTCAAAATAGCCAGGATCCCTGGGCCTGGGAGTTCTTGCCTCAGGAGCCACCACACCTGTGAAGAGCAAAAATATACATCACCAACAGATAACCATCTGTTAACTGCACCATCCAGTGGAGCACAAAGGGCACTTTAGGAAAGAGAAATCCTCAGGGGTTGATCACACTCTTCAGTTTCATGAAGGATCTTCCAAGACAGAACGGAAGGACTCATATTTTAAAAGACCAAACACCAACATCAATAAATAAGATTTATATTTAGGGCAGATACTGAGGTGATTATCCGGAACAGGCAGGTTGGTGAACAATACTGGGTTACCGAGAGGACTGTAAGCCAGGAGACTACAGTAATTCTCTTTCCTGTCACCAAAAGGCCATGTAGCCTTTGGCAAATCACCTTGGCTTAGGGGGTAGCTCTTAGCTGTAATTTTTTATGATTCTAGCTTTATGTGTCTCCTGTTTGAAGGCAGTTTACAAGACCCTACTACAACACTTTTCCCAGTGATTAATTTTCCTAGTGATTGGCTGCTTATATGGTAAAAGTACATTTACTCTCTCCTTGTGCTAATGTTATGTATATGTGAAGAACAAAACTGCAAAATTACAGAGCTCGATGGAGCTGAAACAGGCCTTAGAGATCAAGAGGATAATTATCTCTATTATTAATGAAGAAAAACAACAATCCTTACCCCCCAAAATAAAAATTATCCCTCAAAATAAAAATTAGACAAGAAAAAAATCCCTGAGGCTTAGAGGTATCTAACTATCTTTTTGACAAAGTCAGACTCAAAATCAGTTCTAAATCTAAAGACAGATTTAAAACATTTAGCATCTGTGTCCAAAGAGTAGAACCTGATCATCTTTAGGTTACATATTTATCTATTTTTAAATCATTTAGTTTTTTTCATTGTTGATATTATGTATGAGATAATCAGTTAATGTTTGCTTATATCTGGGAAACAGCATTATACACCGAGGATAGCGATTAGCTTGTCTAAAAAGGAAGTTACTAGTCATAACTATAATTATTGGTAAGTCCTGCCATCTGGGGAGGTAATGAATGCTTTGGATTAATGGTGGAGTGGGAAATGTTTTGGGAGGAAGCAAACAGACAATTCGGTGTCTGAGAAACCCCAAGAGAATTTATATCATCTGGTTCAAAAGTTTTCTGGAGCAAATGACAAAACTGATTATCGGAAGTATTTTTAATTAGCTGAGCTGAATCCAAAAGAAGGAATACAAATCCATGTCAACAGAGGAAGTTTGTTGAACTTCCTATTTAAAACAGATGTTTTATCGGAACTCTGATTAATTTCTGAAAGTGATAATAACAAGACTGCATCCTGGAGTGGTTTATGAAAATGAGAAATTTAAAGTAAGCGCTATGGTGATAATCTTGCTTCTAAATGGTATATGGAAGATAGACTGCATGTGGATAAAGTGCCCTGAGGGCAGCAAGTTCAAAGCTGAGGTTTGGAAGAACGTGCCTCCCTATGCGAACCCAGCGTCCCCCAGACAAAGCTCCTCAGCACGGGAAGCAGGCTATACCCAGTCTGACAGATGCAACATCCAAGGGGAAATACTTTCTGTTCCTCGTTATGCAGTCTCCTATGGATGCCGTCGCCATCCTCTGCTGAAGCAAATAAGTTGAGTTTCTGCTATACAGTATTTTGTCTTTGGTGTGTGAGCTTATAAAGTGATGTGGTTTCATTTACTGAGTAGACCTTTGAAATTGAGATCAAGCGTTCCCTTGCTGAGAGTTTGGCACAGTAAAAACATGCGCAGTGCTTGGGAGGCAAGTACTGACTTTCCAGGGAGTGCATCTTTCCTGCTCCACAGCCAAGGAGCTCTCCTGGGAAGAAACAGGATTCCAGTTTGTTGTGAGGTTCCCCCACCCACTCTAGCACTCAGGATACATTCCCTCCAAATTTCTTCTCCAATCCTGTCTCATGCACACAGCTTTGGAACTCACATCATCTGGCTGGCCAGCAGTTTTGGGGATACCACCCACAGAGGATGAATAGTTAGTAAGGTCAGAAATCAAGTGCAGTTAGGAATTCATAATATGTTGAACTTCCTTTGCATGGAACTTATCTCATAGCTAATATAATAAAAGAATGAGTTAATAAACTATATCATTTCATGATAATGTCATAATAATGAATAATATATTTACCATGTTACCTGAAGTTTCTCAAGGAATAAGCAGGAAGATAACACTGTGAGAAGCACCTACAGTACAGGAAAATGCCTGTAAATACATTTTGGTAATTGTTAATGTCAAAAGCATGTAAAAATTCAATGTTCTTCTTACATACAAACTGATCAGGATTTAGGGATTTTTTTTCTGATTATAAAAAAGGAAATTATGTTTTAAAATATGTATCAGAAGACTCCAAATTTAAGTGTTTTTTTAAAAAAGAGGCTCCTGATAAAGCTCATAATTAACTGTGATCTTTGGGCTCAATATGCCTATTAAATGCCCTACAAACTACTTATGTCAGTAAAATGCATCTAGAAAAAGAGAAAGTCATCACCAAATTTTACCTGATTGTACTGAGCTCACTTTACAGGCCCAAACGACTTGTACTTTGGTCTTGTTCTGGGATGAGATGAAAACACTTCGAGAAGGAATAAGATTTGCTGAGTTTGTAACTTTAATGAAATGTGCTAAATGTACTTTCATGGGACTAAATTATAAAATAAAAAAAAGAGATGTGGAAATTCTGCCCTCCTATCTTTTTTACAGAAATATAATAACATTAATATCTAAAACATTTATTTATTTTATTTCTTGGCAACTATGACTTCCATACATGTATTAGAGAGTTTTTCTGTGTAACAAGTTACTTCAAAATTCAATGATATAAAACATTTATTTCTCACGATTTTGTGTATTGGCTGGGTGATTCTTAGCTGAATAAATTCAGCTGAGATTTGGGGAAACAGATAATAAGCAACTCTAAAATTAACACATATGTTTTATAAACTTCAATTAATAAAGACTATCATGTAGATTTTTGTCTCACTCTTTCTAGAAATCAGTGTGTCCATGTATATAAAACAAGATAATTTGAATTTAATTGTATTCTACTATATTTTATTATTAAGGTAGAATTTACACACAATAACCTGTTATTTGGCATTATCAACTATTTCTGAGATACCTATCTTTATATCTCCATAGATATGTCTATATATAGATTACTGATTTCATAATTTAAAAATACTGCAATGTAATAGTGAAATAAACATTTTTTCTTCTATGTATGAGTCCCTCACTCTTTGTGTTTTTATCAAACACTGATGCTCAATAGCTGTTGTTACTGTGATTGTAAAATGCTGGAACTAAGAGAAGGCAATCCTAGGAATCAAGAGGTTTGTGTGCTCAAGAAGAAAGAACGTATTGTAATAACACAGAATGTTAACCCCTCAAGGACATCAGAGATGATTTCTAGCACCCTTGTGTTGTATAAAGGAAGCAAATGCACAAGCATTCTGAATACATCTACAACAAGGACAATTACGGATTTCACTCTTAATTTGTTTCCTGTGCTTTCTTAAGGGATGCAGGGGGTACATGTTAATTCTCTTAAGGGAATTTGAGATGTAGGTGTTTCATTTTGCATTTTGTGAAGTCTACTACAGAAAGTTTTACAAGAAATATTTAGTAGGAAATAACATTTTAATTTTAGACTCTGATTTTTAACTACATAACATGTGGTGCTTGCTAGCTATTTATTTATTTATGCCTAAAGATTCTGATATTTTTAAGCATTTAAAGAGTTGAAGCTAGGATAACTTTTCAATGTTAAAAAAATGAGATAATTTAAAAATTCCTACCATACAGAAAAATTGTGTATGTTTCTTAAAAAGTTTATAAAATCTTCATAGCCAAATATTCTTAGGAAAATAAGACATTTGGATAGTCCACTTTACTTTTTTAGTCTGTTTTATCTCAAATTCAAGTCAAAGGGCTGAGGAAAAGAATAGAAATATCGCTACCTAGTGGCCCATCTGAGGTAAAGCTAGTGAAACCAAATTGAGCAAACGTTTTCTTTTTGACAGATCACCCACTGTGCCGAATTAGCATGAACCTATAGGTCTGTGATGCTACGATTGAATTAATGTTTATTTAGATATTAATTACTGAAGTAAATATAAAATGTAAGTAGGAGGCGATTGAAATTAAAGTGAAAAATAAGAGGTGGAAATTTCTCCATGCTATTGATAAGCCCTGACGTAAGTTTCGGCATTCACAACACTGCCATACGTGGACAGGGAGGTAATACGGTTTTCAGGTGGAGAAATCATCTGAGGCTTATTTTCTTTCCTCTGCTTTGTACAATTTCAATGGTGGTGTAATTTCAGACCGGTAGACCCGGTTTTGTTTTTCTCACCATTGTTCCATGTCTAGCACAGTGTACCATCCCAGTGCCAGGTTCTCAAATGCCTGAGTGAAAAAGTGATGATGATACAGGTCCGCGCAGGTGTAAAAATTAATATAAAGCAAAACCAATCAAATAAGTATATAGATTAAGTATCTATGGTGTGGCTGACCTGTCCGAATTACCATCTCACCCTATTTCTTACTGTAACAATGAATTTAGATTTCAAAGTATATACCATGACGCAAAGACAAGCAGCCAAAGGCAAAAGTGAGTCATCTGTGTCTATTGACTTCTTAGGAACAGAGAATGACTATCTCCTTGTTAAAACTTCAATCTGCATACATTAAAAAAAATTAAAGTGGTGTGAGTATTTTTCAGAACAGAAAGAGTTTGGCCAGGAAAACTTAGGCAATAACTAATACCTTGTTTCAGGAACTCGATTCTTTGCATGATTCTGTTCACAAACCGAGTTGGATGAGAACTGAGTCAAATTCAGTGGTTAGGTTCAATGCTGACCTTATGGGGAAATTTCATTCTGTTCTTGTCCAGTTTGGTTCGTGACCAGAATCATGGCGAGAACTGAGTTCGTGAACCGAGGCACCACTTTTAGTCTACTTTTCCATTATGAAGATTGTATATGTTAATTACTATCTTTGTGTTCAGTTCTTTCTTAAAATAATAGTGACGTAATATTGGTAAAATATCAGACATGGTTTTTAAAGACCTTTAAGAATTTTAGAGTGAACGTATACAAGCCAGTATACAAAAGTCACCCCTAAATAGCCAAGTACTGCAGGAGATAATATTGGGCTCATACACCTGTTTTTGTTTGTTTTGTCATTTAACATTTACAGTCTTTTGGTGAAGTGACGTGGTGGAGATGCTCACATAAGCTTTGGGTTGAGTGGCAGTTTAACTGAAAATGCTCTTTCCTCTCCTTGTAGAAAGCGTCATCATTCATCAGTTGCGGATGAACTCCAGATGAGCTGGTAAACCCAGCACGCGCTGGGTGTGTGCTTCCTGCAACTCCCTGTTGAATGAATAGTATTTCTGCAGTCCTGCATCATCGCTAAGATCCTCCATGCTACTGATTATACCAGAACTATCTTACTACTTCTGGTGATTTTTTTGAAGATATAATGTAAAAGCTGAAAATAGCCTTGCTGATAACATGAAAATACGTAGCAAGAGCAACTGAATCTTTGTGTCAAAAGAAATGTCTCCTTTTGCAAAGCTTTCAGGTCCATGGGCACATAATATGTAATTTATTTTTATAATACATTTTGTAATGTGATTTCTCTTTTTTCGTGGTTTATGGAAAATGTACCTGTAGAATACACTGTCAACTCTCCAAAGTATTGGTATTGTTGCACTCAAAATGATAAGATATAATTATTTTTTCTTAATTTGTTGTTTCTGATGAAAAGAAAGCACAACACTGTTATTTCCCAGGGTAAACAGAAGAGGTAACTCCTAGGCACAGGGGATTCTGGAAGAACTTTTATTATTGTTTGTACAATGCTATCATTCTGATCATGGCTCAATACCAACAAATGGTGCTCTGATTTAGGAGTTTAATTTTAAATATTTAAAAGCAGTTTTTAAAGTTGCCCTTCTTGGTATTCTGTGCCAAAAACCCTGGAGGGACTGATTTTCATATGTAATAAATTAATAAAAAGGAGATGTGCCAGTTTAACCAGCAAGGGAAACAGGAACAGCTTTGACTGATGATGTAATTATATTTCTATTTTGATTTTTTACTTATTATATGTATAAGATATAATAAGAACTGTGATGCCAAGATATTTCTCACATTCTGCTCCAACAAAAATTGCAAATAAAAGCTAGATGATGTTAGTACCTTTTAAAAAATAATAAGAAAAATACAAAGATAGATAATTCTCCAATTCTGATAAATTTTCATAGCCACATCTAGGTAGGGAAATATACTCTTTAAAGATAAAAAGTGCATTTATTAAAAATAAAAAGCACAACATGTATTATTCAAATTTCAATGTCAGAGCTGCTGTTGAATTTAGGTTTATGTGGCACTAATGTCTACTTGAAGCTTTAATAATTCAGTTTTTCAAAAACAAATTTAAAAAAGACTGGTAGTGTGAACATGTTTTAAATAAGGGGTTTAAAGATAACTTTAAAATATCACATGGTTTCTCTTACAAGAGAAACCCAAAATATAAATAAAGAGCAAAATAAAAGATGGATAATAGGAAGTAGGGAGATAGAGTGCTCTCAAACGCGAAGGGGATCAAGAGAGGGAAGGAGGTGGGAGGGAAGGGGCTGAAAAAGGAATTAAAATGTGTTATGTCCATGTGCCAATTCTCCATAGGGAATGTGATCATTATGTACTGCAAACGTGTACTAATAAAAAATAAGAACAAACAAAAAAGATAACTTTAATGATAAACTAAGAATTGACACATGAATTTTGTAATGAAGAAAATACTTACATTGTAACTTTACTGAGATTAAAGAGAGAAGGCGTCCGAGTGTCACGGATAACTAAAAGCCACACAGGTAATACCACTGGTTCATCTCCGCAGCACACATGTTGTCCTCAGGTTCATAATCCCACAGAGACACCAAGTCTCTGGAATGAAAGTATTAATGATAAATTTCCTTTCTTATGTAATCTTGGAAGGTTTTAAAGTATACCTTGTGGAATTGGTAAATCATATTCAACGTGTTATAAATTAAAGAACTATATTTGTTAAAATAACTTTTGCTTTTTTGCCTTAAAAAAATTTTTTTTTTTTTTTGGTGGTGAGGACTGAACCCAGGGCCTCACCCTTGCAAGTGCTATACCGCTGAGCTAAATCCCTAACCCCCATATTTGGCCTTAAAAGAAAAAAAAAAAGAAAGTCTATAGTAGGCTTGCCCTAGCTTGAACGATTGTGGAGGCATTAGACAACCACATGTGGGTCTGTTTACCGACTAAGAAAACTAGGGTATGTATGTGTGAAGACTTTTTAAATTGCTATTACTGGGTTTTGTTTTGTGAAAATGTTGCAGTGTAATGACATTTTCAATTAGAAGACAGCTTTTTTTAGTATCATTACATTTTTTGACTCACAGTTAAATTCCCTGTTTGCCAGTGTTTATATCTTCGATGACAAAACGTTTGGCTATATCATAGATAGGCATTAGAAATAAGTAACTTTTTCTCAACTCATGGGAATTTTATTACACTACTAGTGAAAAGGGTAGCAGACAAGATTTTAAATACTTTTTTGAGTTTAAATAAAAATATTACTAGTAATTTATATATATATTTGGATCTGCGTCTTGTTTCTCCTGAATTGATAACGAAATTTGGTACTTGCCGGCAATGGGGATGGGGATGTGTTCAGCCTGGCGCTGAACCTCTTCTGTCTACGCTATGCCTAAGTCCTCCATCTGAGCTAGACTAGGACCTGAGGACCACATGAGTAACATTAACCACATTAATTCTGAAGTAGAACAGGATATTCTTAGCAAACAAGAGCATAAATAGTAGCATCTTGCCATTGACATCCAATTGAAAAAATTGCCTTCACTTGCAATCCTGGCACTACTCTAAAACCATAATCACGGGCTGGGGATTTAGCTCAGCGGTTAGAGTGCTTGCCTTGCAAGCACAAAGCCTTGAGTTCGATTCCCAGCACCACAAGAAAAAAAAAAAAAACCATAATCACATAATGAATCCAACTTTGATTATAAATAAATCTCCAATCATCAATAGATTAGGGATCATTTTTGAGTGGAATTGTAAATGTTTTCTGAAATAAAATAATCAGTGTTGCCAGGTGAAGGCACAACAATTCAACAAAATCATTATTTTATGTTTCTCTTTTTGATAGCACAGCTTTTTGAGAGTATCTTCTGCAGATTTTTTCAAGTGTTTCATAAAGCATTAGGGTTTGATGAAGACATGGATAGAATAAACACACCAGATGTCACATACCCGAAATGTTCACGGAATGTGAAGAATTAATTGTATCTTACCACAAAAGATTCACAGTGTGGAATATCTAGTTCAAGAATTAGCAGACAGCAATATTGCTGAAATAATTTATAGCTTCTCCAAATCAGTGGCAAAGCAAGAGAAAATGGTATATCAGAATTGTAATGTTTTTGCCCTTTCTATTAATGCTGTAGTTGAATTTTCCTGGAAATAAATAAAAAACATAAGTAGCAAAAGTAGAGTGTGTTCATGCATTGCATGAGCAACAAATACAAAATAGCAACTGTGCAAAATGGAACCTTAAAAAAACACACATTTGTCAGCTGAGGCACACGTCCTTCTCTTCGCCCCCAGTGCTTTGCAGCTACTAAAAATACTAATTAGAATGGAAAAAGGGAAAGGAATAAAAATTGCTGTAACAGATTTATTAAATTTGGAAACTTGGTGATCATTATAATTTTCAGCATTTATTCCATAATTATTCAATGACAACTGTGTTTGTTCTCTAGGGAAAATGTGATAAGGTCACAGATTTAAACAAATGTTTATAGATTCCATGATGTGATGCATCTATTTTTGGGGATTTTAAAAATTTATGTTATTTGGGGAGTTGTACCCTTCACAGATGTGTATTTTAACAGTGCTGATGTGTATTTATTTAACCTGAATTTTGTTTTAAAAGTATCAAGTATTAGCTTCTCCAATAAAGAGGCTTGCAAGTTAATCAGATATTTTTAGAATTCTTACAGCTTTAATGGATTTTCAGAAACAAAAGTGTACATTTAAGAAAAATTTCAGAAATGCATTCTGTTTTCACCCCATTCTTAACTTTGACTCCTTTAAATTTTGTTAATTACATGAGAAGTTTATTATTTTTCACCAAAGCTAAGCGAATTTATGTACTTGTCTTTTATACAAATGTAATATCCTGTTTTCAGTTCTTCTCAGGTGATTGAAATTATTTAACCAAGTAGGACATTCTCTGTTATTTTCAAAGTCAACTACATTTGCAGAAATCTCACCAGATTGTGAAAAAAAAAACAATTAAAATATTAAAGCATTGTGAAATGTTCTTTTTTGAATTGGAACATAATACTCATAAAATTAAAATCACTTAAAATAAGTATGCAACATTCTTTTTATTTAAATCATTTGCCTTAAAATAGCTTTAAATTCTGCATTTCATAGGGTGTCTTTTACTATGCATAAGCAGAATTGGTATAGTGGGGAATGCTAAAATGGATGCTTTTACTCTGAGTTACACATAGTTTGAATGTTTACTAAGATGAAAATTACAACTGATTAAGAGGATTCTCGCACCCATTTTTCCTATGAGTTATGACACTAATCAACACTCACATAGTATGCCACTGCTTCCTGCTATCGTCTAAAGGCAGATACTCAGTAGAGCAGACGCAACAGAGGCACAGCAGGCAGGTATGTTTGCTTCTCCAGAAGCAGGGTGGAGAACCAATAATGGTTTCTGCAAAGTGTGATGGGAGCAGGGGGGCTTATATTCAACCTCTTTTATTTATCTGATTATTTCTGCCTGAAATGGCGGTCCATGGCCATATCCAGTCCTAACTTATCTTTGCCTAATTGGGACTAAGCAAAGAATGGATGTCGCTTGTTTGTTAATTATCCATACCTATCCAAAAGCAAAATAAAACCATCTAAAACAAGATGTGTTCTGCAGTTAAGCTGCAGATGTTAGTGACTTTTGCCCCCCAGGACAGCTCTGTGTTCTTGCTTGTTGGAGAGAGAAAGCTCTTTGGTACACCTGGTTTAAGAGTACTGGCTGAGAAAGTCATTGTTTGTTAATCTTATGACTTCCCAAGAGAAAAGGGTTCAGGCCGTACACTCTATTTATCCTACATATTTTTCTTCCTAGCTGTGGCTAGAGTAGCCACATTTAATGAGGAGGGCTTTTCCCTTGGATAGAGAAACCAGAACAACTTCCCTTGGCCCTTTGATTGTCGGCAATATGGCACATTGCACTATACTCTTCAAAATTAAAAGTCATTGAAATCTTTTAAAACTGACATTCAATAATATCCAAAGGCACCTATGAAAGATGTCAAGCACTGAGATCTCCCTTCAAGTGGATTTTTTGGGGCAATCCTTCCTAACTTGGTTGTTCCAGACACAGCAACATGATCTACAAATAATGTGTTGGATGGAATTCTGCACTTAATTCACTTTTTTGGTTTGTTTTTTGAAACAAAGTCTCACTATGTTAGTTCAGGCTGGTCTTGAACTCACTACATAGCCATAAGGCTGGCCTCAAACTCACAGTGATGTTCCTACCTCAGCCTCCGAGTGCTAGATTATTTTTTGAAGAAAACTAGTCATCCCTTAATTTTCCCAGATTCATCCCTAGTATTTTGTACAGAGACAAACATCCCTAAGGAGAAAAACTTTTTTTCTCAATTGTTCTGTTTTATATTATATTGACTGCTCTGTTAGTCAGCTTTCCATTATTTATTATTTTGTGACACTAAAAATGCCTAAGATGGTCACCTTGATAAGAGAAGGGTTTATTTTGGCTCATGGTTTCAGAGGTTTCAGTCCATAGTCACTTGGCCCTGTTGCTTTGAGCTTGTGGCAGCAGCACAGTATGTCACGACAGGAACATGTGGTAGAGGAGGCTTGTTCATGTCACAGCAGCCAAGAAACCAAGAGACAAGAAGAGGCCAGGATCCTAATACTTCCTTTGTGCTCAACTCTGAATGACCTAACTTCCTCCCACTCAGCCCTACCTCTTAAATGTTCCACCATGCTCCAACAATATCATGGGCTGGAAGCCAAGCTTTCAACACTGGGGCCTTTGGGGGCATTACAGACTAAAGCAATAGCAACTCATATTGGTTTCCAAATCTATCTCCCCAGTTTGTAAGTTTCTTAAAGGAGGACTTGTATATTCCTCATAGTGAATACCAGTCACTGGGTAATGTGTGTGTGTGTATGTGTGTGTGTGTGTGTGTGTGTGTGTGTGTGTGTTGGTACTGGGGATTGAACACAGGGCCTTGCACATGCTGAGCATGCACTCTACCATTGAACCACATCCCCAGCCCCTGGATAAATGCATTTGAAAGGTAGTTCCTGCTGGGAAGAGGCCTTTTACCACCCGCTTCTTTCTCCCAAACTTCACAGACATTTTCCACATATGCATTCTCTTTTTTGGTTTTTCTGTTGTTT